>VXBW01007290.1:85935-146147 GCA_013400375.1 Thinocorus orbignyianus | reverse complement strand
AAAAAAAAAAAAAGAATTTTTAAGCAGTCTTCTGATTTTAAAACCTAGATAAGCTTTACTTATTTAACATTCATCCAAAAATTCTGCATGTCCATGATTTTCCTTAATGTCATATAAAAATATTGATTTTGAATTTTGTGGGTTTTTTTAAACACACAGAACAAGAAGTTCATAGTTTAGTAGCTTGTTTTTGGCAACCATGACATGACAACCATCTGACATGATGAATACATTACATTAGACCTTTGACCAGACCATGAAAAATGATCAAGTTAAATTAGTTTAAGTATTGATGACTGAAGCTTATTTTTTTTACCTAATATTGTACAGATATTAGACTTAATACATAAAAGATTGGGCAGATGTGCAGTACAAGTTAGAAATGCTTTGAGTTTGTGTATATGCAGATATTAATGCAACTTTGTTCAGAAAAGTTTTTGTTTTCTTGTTAAGTAATATTAGCATTTTTAAATATTATTTTGAATTTTAAAAATTTGAACAAAAATAGATTTTTGTTTAAATTCTCTGAAGAAAAGACATAATTTGAAAACTGAAATGCTTTAGCTACAAACACATCCATTGAGAATTGCAACTCTTTCCTGGGATGTTCTTTCTGTATTGTTTTAGAATAAAATGGAGTAGAACAAAACAGAATAGTTTTTAATTGGAAGGGACCTAAAATGATCACCTAGTCCAGCTGCCAATTTAGCTTCCATTTTGTACTTCTGTTTAATAGCAAGTTTGTTTTTCATACGCACATATATATTTATATATGTGAAGTTATTATGTATATGTATATGTATCTATTGGAGAATGTCATTCTATTTTGTTTAAGTATCTAGGCTTGCATTCAGAGTATCTTGATTTAGCATTAAGAATATGGGATAAAAATGTCTAAAGGACCTCAACTGTATATTTTTCAGGCATGGATGAATGAACTATATATGATCATTAAAACTTCAGTATTTCTGGATTGGGCAGTGGTAAATACGAAAAGACAGCAGCACTCATAATTTTCATGTATAAACTCTATTAAGTAAACTCATATCCAGACTATTGCAAGAATGTGTGAAAACCTAAGATATCCCCTGTACTCACGCAAGGTTGTGGTTTTCTATGAAGAAGTGGACACCTACAAGAAGACTGATTTGAACCCTACACATTTTATCTGCTTATATATTATATTAAATTTTATTTCATTATCTCTAAATGGGTTATGACATATCTTATGATTACATTTGTATTACTTGGTGAAGCCCTTGCATAAAAATCAATTCTCAATAAAAATTTGAACAATCTTTTCCCCTCAACATGGAGGTTTAGAAGAAAACACTGTAAATCTGTGAGTCATCGATCTTCTTAATAGAGACTGTTCTTTGGAGTGATACAAGTGTCATAATAAATTGCAAATGCATATAGTTAAGTTAAATAAAATATTTCCAGTGTGCAGTAATCTGGCTGTAAACAGTACCCTATTCTTATAAATCAGCCCTAATATTCATGGCATTTTCATTAATGTGCTTATAATAAATATAGTAAGGGAGACATAAACACATTAATAATACATGTTACACTTAATAGCTTTTGCCCTTGGAAATTCTTATCTAGCTCCTATGAAAGTCAATGGAACACCTGCAGCTGAATGCATTTGAAGAAAACTTGAGCCAATGTACCAACAAGCGCATTTAACCTAAGTGTTCAGCTGCTGAACTATTTCTATTCTTACTCTTCAATGCTTTTTGTTGCAATACCATGACAGGTCAGTTCTTGTTGTAGGTGCCTAGTAAAAATTACATGAGTAATACAACCTGTAATTCAGATATGATGTCTATTGAAGAATCTTTTTCTAAAATACATCAATAGTAAGGTTTTATTTCTTCAGTATGTTTCAGAGATATACACTAAAAAACAATAAAAAGTCTATGTCAAATTACTTTCATCAACCTACAGCAGCTATATTTAGTGTCTGTCCAGTTCCAAAAAAATAATCATGTTTATTTTAGCACAAGATCTGAACTAATGTTTTACTTAGTTTGCTATAAAAGCTTAAGATTCTTTTTGCAAGCAATAATCACTACATATGCACACATAAACATGCACACATGTACGGTTTAGCAGAATATGGTCAATTTTCATGAGGATATTGTATAGTCACCATGATTTATTTCTGTAACATTCAACTTTTTATACGAATTATTAAGAACATTTCTTAATAGGAATGTATGCAATTAGAGAAGGTGGATAAAAAGTTATAGTAGTTAAGAGCTACTTAGATGTTCAGCAAGTGCTGAGGTATTTTATGAAAATTACATGGAAATTGCTGCCATTACTATGTCTTCATCAAGCTCACTAAGGGGCATTTTAATCATATCTACTTTTTGTTCATAAAGGGTTATTGCGACCAGCAGCAATGTGACAAGGGGAAATTTTAAAAAAGAAAATGTATTACTTTTTAACAGAAAATGAGAGCTGGAAACCTGAATAAAAGGCAATGTGTATTTTTTTCCCTGGAGAAAACCAGGGAAGCAAGTAAGAACTCAAGACCTAATTCTAAACTCTTGTCAACTTTAAATTAATTTTTTTTTAACAACATTTATGTTTATCTTGCCCTCTGGAAGCAGACAGAAAGATAGTCTTAGTCTCATTGATAACAGCCTGAAGTAAGGAAACGGTATAATATGATTCCTTTCATACCTCAGTGACCTTGAATAAGATGATAGACTATTCAAATATAATGTAAATTTATTCCAGTGTCTGACACATACTAACTCAAGTTTACTGGAGGAAGGGGGACTCGTGTAAAAGAATACCCTTTGCTATCACAAGGTAAAAAAGAGAAACATGTTGCAGGAAGCACACCTCAGAAGTTATGGAGTCAAGTATCAAACAACAGCACCAGCAACAGAGCTGGAAGCTAACAAAAAAACCCATGGATACCGCAATAGACCAACAGAAATGTAAATCATTTACACTGATTGTTTGCATATGATTTCAAAGCATGCTAGAGAGCTTTTCCTGCAGAAAGGAGTATATTTGCTTATTTTTACAATGTGTAATTGTTTTAATAAGCATAAGGTCTGTCAGAAATGAACTGTGTAGTAAAATAGTGCTAAATGTATGGTGGAACATACTAGTAAGTATATCTTGCCCGACTACGTAAACAAACAAAAATATTTGACAGAGATATCATGATCATTTTTAGTAAGCTACTTATTCACTTGCAATGAATATTGGATATTCATTTCAAGTTGCAACCCATTATCTGAACCACCTCATAGGAAGTGCTATAACAGGAAGATGAGCCTTGCAAGAACTATGGAATCATGGAATTGTCAGAGTCAGAAGCAATCTTTAGAGATCAGCTAGTCCAACTCCCCTGCTAAAACAGCATTGCCTAGAGCACTTTACTCAGGACTGCACCCAGGCGGGTCTTGAAAATCTCCGGAGAAGGGGACTCCAGAACCTCCTTGGGCAGCCTGTTCCAGGGCTCTGTCACCCTCACTGTAAAGAAGTTTTTTCTCATACTTGAATGGAACTTCCTACGTACCAGCTTCTGCCTGTTGACCCTCGTCCTGTTTCTGGGAACCACTGAAAAAAGTCTGGCTCCATCCTCCTTCAACCCACCCTTTAGATACTTGTAAGCATTAATAAGGTATCCTCTCAGTCTAAAGAGTCCAAGCTCACTCAGCCTTTAGGAAGTCAGGCAAGTGCTGCAGTGACTCAACTTGAGCTGACTTTGGTGCCCAATAACTCGAAGCAGCATATCACCTTTCCTGTCCTGAGCACCCACCATGAGAGATGGAACCCAAGTCATGGGCTAAAATGGACGCTGAGCATTTTATGGACATTTTACAGGGGTTGCCCATAGACTGAGGGAATGAGATCTGTGTATCTATCAAAAGGAAGGGGAAAGGTGGTTAAAAAATGTGTATTGGAAGATGTGGGATCCGCTAGTGAGCACAATGCTTTCATTTTGTAACAAAAACACACCAATAGTTAACACGCTGATGTTTTAGCTGTTGTTGAACAGTGTTTACACAACATCAAGGCCTTCACTGTTTCTCACATTGCCCCTTCCAGCAAGCAACATGGCAGTGTGAAAGAGATTGGGAAGGGACATACACAGGACAGTTGACCCAAACTGACCAAAGAGATGTTCCATGTCATACAACCTTATTATCAGAATTAAAAGTTCAGGGAAATGAGGAGGAAAGGGGGACATTTGGGGTTATGGCGTTTGTCTTCTGAAGTAACCATCATGCATGCTGAGGTCCTGCTCTCCAGCTAGCAGTAGCCTGCAGATATTGAATTTTGAATTGATACACCACATCACTGCACATACATTGTTAATTCAGTTTTGAAGTATGGAGAATTGTTTTCATAAATATACCATAAACCCGGAAGATATTCTACTTTGGTGTAGTAGTTATTTCCAGGAAATCTGTGCAATATTGTTGGGTGGGGTTTTGGAGTGAAAGATTGTATGCGTAAAGATGTGAAGTCTCTTGCAGATGTACTACCTGCTATGGAAAGTAAAAATACTCTTTTGTGACATTAACCTTATTTTTTTTAATTAGCGTTATTTTTTTCCTCACTTTCTGCTGTTGTTAAACTGATGTTTAGAGTAACTTTCCAATCTCTTTACAGGTGATTTAGGGTTATGATAGAAAATACATTCAGTTATCACTTTTTATATGGACTGTACAAGGAGACAGATGAATTTGAATGCTGACATGGAAAACATGCTGCTGCAACAATAAACTGGCTTCAGCTTAAATGAAGTCAAGTGTCATATGTGAATACTGACACTGTTTCTGAATGAGCTTTTTGACCCTAAAATTGTCAGACAAGACAAATAATAGCAATCTGCATTATTAAAGGCAGAAAATGGAAGAAAGGTGGTAATATAGTGGTGTTTACAGAGAAAAAAAGAAATACATGAGCCGTTAATGTGAGATTTTAATGTTAGATCTCTGTAGTTGCTATGCACACAGTGTGTCCTTAGCTGTTATAGGTTTTACCATTCTACTGGTTTCTATGGGGCATCATTGTATATCGAACAGAATCTGTAGGTGAAAATTTGATACTCTTGAGTGATGTTGAAATAACTGAGAGAGGATTAAAGCTATTACATTGTCATTTCTGTTGTCATTTTAAATTGGTTTATTCTTTAAGCAGGTATGGAGAAAAAAGTCTGTTAGAAGAGGGATAGATTATGTGAAAGTGTATGTCAAAAGCATTCACCCAATCTAGGAAATGTACTTTATCTAGAAAAATTCTTCTATCCTGCAAAAATATCCAGCTACGTAAATAGGCTGATGATCTATGCAGCTGTGTAATTTTTTTTTTTTACTTCAATGTAATGAATTACTATACTTATCATCTCTCTATACAACGGTTAAGTTAAAAAGGAAAACAATTCTGTCATAACATCTGAATTTGTATAAAACGGAGTGATTTTGTTTGTTTTAATTCAGAATATAACATATTGATGTTGGTCTAGATTTAAATCTTATTAATAGGAAGAAACAAATATAT
Organism: Thinocorus orbignyianus; assembly: GCA_013400375.1. NCBI lineage: Eukaryota > Metazoa > Chordata > Aves > Ciconiiformes > Thinocoridae > Thinocorus > Thinocorus orbignyianus. The sequence goes on along the minus strand of VXBW01007290.1, from coordinate 140,609 downwards.
CAAAATCAAACTTAAAGACTGAATTTTCTTGCTGAACTGCATCTCCCTCTCTGCTAATATATCCATATCAGAGTAGGTAATTTTCATGTGATATATTCATACTGTGTAAAAGCTGTTTACAGAAAATGGAAAAGTACAACATTAGTGGATTTGTTCATCAAATACTAGTGAACTTGTTTGTAATGTTACTGCATATTATTAGAGACTGAAAAACAGAGAAAAATATCATGTAAAAAGAAAAAGGTGTTCAGTTTAATTGAGTGTTCTTACATTTCTAAAACTGCACACATTTCCTTCACAGTGAAAATTTTTACATGAAAACAGCAGTCTAACCCATTATCTGTTAGACAGCAAAGAAAAATACAGGAATAGAAGAAGTGTATATCAATACTTCCCCAGAACTGTCATAGTCTTTAATTCCAAATGGACTATTCTGTAAAATTTTCGAGCCAAATAAAAACTTCTAATTTCTGAGCAAAATAAAAGCCTCTTATTCCTATAGACTTTTCAAAACTCTGTAGAAATATTGTTATTTTTGTTTTGAAATTCCTTGTTAGTTTCATTTGTGTAATCTGAGGTTCTGCATAAGAAAAAAAAATCATTCTTTATGCAATCCAAGATCTAGTAGATTTCTCTTAGCAGAGCAGAACCATCTTCTGCTGGTGTTCTCTATGAAAAAAAGTGTTATTTATTCCAATCCTTTGTTTTGCAAGTTTTATCTACTACTTTTCCACATTAAGACTTTCCTTCTTTTCATGTAGCAACTTCCTTTTGGTAGGTCCCATTGATGAGGAATGCTGCTGAGTGCAGGAATCCACTATAGCAGCCACCACCCCGAACCCTGCAACTTGCATGATTGCTGGCAGATGGATGTCTCCAGTGAATTTTGTGACATTCCTACTCTTTACTAAGCCTGGTTTTACTTTTGCCAAGTGGTATTTATCCAGGTGATTGTTATTTGTATTTTTTAGAACATCTGCAACTAATTTACCAGTACTGTCATCTAACTTAGCTGCTTATAATTCCCTAGATGTTTCCTTGAACCCCTTTTTAAGCACTGATGTTATTAGAGGGAAATAATACTGGCATTTTCCTCATTAAGCCTGTAATTCTGTCCAGAGGGCATCTAAGTTACATGTTGACATGATTACTATCTCTTATTACAAGATATAATGTTTATTATTGTAACAAAATTGCAATGTAAATTATACACGACGTATACAATATGTAACTAAGATCGCTTTAATATGTGTCATCTCTTCTCTAATACCACAATCTATGTCTTTGTACAATTATTTTTCTTTCATGCTCAGTACACTCAGTGCAAAACCTTGGTGGGGGATCAGTCCTCCAATTTATCTCCTCAGCCTTCGTTTTTAGATGTATAACTAGAACTCTGTTTTCAAGCAACTCTTGCCGTATCTTTCCACTTGAACAAAAGAAATTATTGTCTGACCCAGGATGGTGGAACTTTGTCTATGTGAGCAAATTCTTTCAATGCAGACAAAAGTCAAGCAAAACTCTTTAATTTATGTACCTTTTAACAGGTGGGTAATGCCAAGTCATTTTGAACTGTCTTATGCATTTGGTTAGACAAGGACAGTTGTGGCTTGTTCCCTACTTTAAAATGAAAGTAATTATGTTTCCAATATCACCAGGCTTTTATGTCACAGTAAATGAAGAAATGTTTAATGTACTCAGATGCTATAGTAAAATCCTGTCACCTTCTGGCTACAAATAACCTGACTTGGAAAATATCATTTGCTAATTAATTTAATTTACACTTCCCTCAGGAAATTTGTACAATAAATCTTCCTTGATGCCATTGTGTGGCAAAAAGAGCCAATCTCTTGTGTATAATTTTTCACTTCATAAAAGGAAAAAATCATAAAGAACACGGTCAGATTGTGTAATTTGGAAGACATTTCTGGATATAAATGTGTCCAATACTTTGACAGTCTTAAATCTATGTACTGGTTTTGGCTGTGATAGAGTTAGTTTTCTTCAGAATAGCTCATATGTTGCTATGTTTCAGATTTGTGACCAAACCAGTGTTAATAATATAAGAAATGTTTTAGCTATTGCTAAAAAGTGGTTGCACAGATCCAAGGCTTCCTCAGTTTCTCACACTACCCCACCTGAGAGTGGGCGGGACGTGCAGAAGAATTTGGGAGAGAACACAGCTGGGACAGTTGACCTTAACTGACCAAAGGGATACAGTGTCATCCTCAACAATAAAAGTTTGGAAAGAAGAATGAGCCGGGGGGGACATTCAGAGTTATGGTGTTTGGAGGTCTTCCCAAGTAACCATTGCATGAGACAGAGCCCTGCTTTCCAGAAGACAGCTGAACACATGCCTGCTAATGGGAAGTGGTGAAGGAATTCCTTATTTTTCTTGCACATGCAGCTTTTGCTTTACCTATTAAACTGGCTTTATCTTAACCCACAGGTTTTTGCAGTCTTGTCCTTCTGTTTTTCTTACCCAGTCACTCCAGGGAAGATTGAATGAGCACCTGTGGGGCTGAGTTGTCTACTGGGGTCAAACCATGACAATCTATTCAGAAGAAAGTGAGGAACAAATCTTTACTCATCCTCAGCAAGCAACAACTGAAGTGTTTTGCACTAGTTAGCCCACTGAAATATCAAGAAAACAGGTTGTGATATTTTTTAGAATCATTTTATTTTTCATCCACAACCATAGGGCTTACAAGATTCACACAACATTGCAACAGTTTAGCTTTCCAGGAAAGTCATGAACATTCTTACACAGCAGATACTGGTGGAATCAAATGTCAGAGGTTAGTCTCAAGTTGTTTTTTTTTTGGTGTTTTTTTTTTTTGTTTTTTTTTTTGTTTGTTTTTTTTTGTTTTTGGTTTTTTTGGTTTTTTTTTTTGTTTGTTTGTTTTGTTTTTTGTTTTGTTTTGTTTTTTTAATCTATACTTACTCAGAGCTAATAAAAAGCTCAGATATATCCCAGTGACACATAAAATGAGAGTAAAATTTGACATAAAAAAGAAACTTGAAATGTAAATTAAACTTGTTTAGATCCTTTAGTTTACAATAGTCCCTCTTCAGACGCTTAGTATTTCAGATGCTGAAGCCTTTTCTTTTAATGCTGGAGCTCTGAAGTTAGATAAAAGATTCCCTCCTATGGAAAAGGCTTTCTTCTCTTAATTAACTATGAAGGACTGGACATTTTACAATGTGCAGCTTCTTTATAAATAACAGCAATAAAAGCTAAAGTCCTTTATTTGCAGAAAAAATTATAATTCACATCCATGATGAAAGCAAATATGATTATAAGTCTCATCAATTGTGACATACTCAACAGAGAGGAAATTGTTTTGTTTTATTGCATTAAGCACTGATTGACCTAATTTTGAACACTGCAGTTTTGATCAACTGTTTTCAAAAATTATTAACTCTTTCTGAAACAAGAAATTGCTTCAAGGATCATCAAGAGAAAGAAGAGTGTACATAATAAAGGAAGAGTAGGTGAGCATGCCTTAATTAGTCCAGTATGTTGCAGAGGGACTTCATTACTGTGTATGCATACAATGGTAAGAGTGTGAGGCATACTCCACTAAGAAAGAAGACCAAAGCCATGCTGGCACAAAAACAGGTGGAGAGAAACTGATGATCAATAACTTCTGTTTGGACATCAGAAGGAAAACCTTAGAAGCATGTTTCTGCAGATTTAATCAATCAGGTGGTCAAGGAGAAGAATAACAGAAAAAATAAAAATTTTTCAAAATGGAGTCCATAGCACTTATAAAAGCAATTGTATGATACAATACCAAGCACATAGACCTGGAGGTCTCCCAGTCCTGTATATCCTTAGTTTTGTACAAGATTCTGTCTTGAATTCCTTTCACAAGAACATTGTGAAATTCACACAAACACACACAAAAAGGCCAATGGCATCCTGTGGTGCATCAAGAAGAGTGTGACCAGCAGATCAAGGGAGGTTATCCTCCCGCACTACTCTGCCCTGGTAAGGTTGCATCTGGAGTACTGTGTCCAGTTCTAGGCTCCCCAGTTCAGGAAGGACTGGGATCTGCTAGAGAGGGTACAGCAAAGTGCTATGAATATGATTAGAGGACTAGAGCAGCTCTCTTAGGAGGAAAGGCTGAGAGGTACTTGGGTGTTTTTAGTCTGGAGAAGAGAAGACTGAGGGGGCAGTCTGATCAATGCTTATAAATACTTAAAGGATGGGTGTCAGGAGGACGGGGCCAGCCTTTCTTCAGTGCTACCCAGTGAGAGGACAAGAAGAATTGGGGCAAATTTGAAATTAAGAACTTGTATTTAAACATGAGAAGGAACAGACTGTCCAGAGAGGTGGTAGAGTCTACATCTCTGGAGACATTGAAAAAAAACCCGCAACACATTCTACTACAACCTGCTCTAAGTTGACTTGCTTCAGCAGGGAGACTGGACTTGGTGATCTCCGACCTTCCAACCCCTTATCATTCTCTGATTCTCAAAAAAAGAATATTTACCTACAAAGGTACTTGAATGTCAAATGTAATTGTTATTTTACTAAAACAATGCTTGCTTAAGACTAGTGAAATAGTTAATTTCTCTGTAGAAGATGGTCCAGATTTGGGAAAGTGCTGAAAAACAGGCATTACTTAGAGCTTACAAATAAGTCTTACATATTCCAGGATTATTTCCTGTCAATAAAGATGTGTGCATTTGCAAGTCATTCTGTGAGACCAGCATAGCAGAGAAATAAAATAAATGAATAAGAGAAGCTTATTGCAATAGAAGGGAAAGGGAAAAATGTTTTTTGTCTTTATATCTATATGATTCCATTTCTTTTTATATATCTTGTCATTTGGTAACATTTTTATTTCTGTGTGTTTCTAGTTACTTGGACTGTTTTCTTATTAACTCTACATCCTTAGAAAGACTGTTTTTTGAATTAACAGAATTTATTCTGCTACCTTTGCAGGTAAAAAAATATGATGGAGGTTTTGGGGGAACAAAAACTTTTCTGTCGGGACCATTTTAATCTGGAAATATTATTTTAGGGTTATAATTTTTTTACCTGTTACCATGTAGTGGAAGCAATGCAGATTTAAACATTACAGAACTCTAAAAGTTATCATACTTGGAATAGCTTCCAGGTTCTCGGGCGCTATGAGTCACATGTTAAAAAATATTTATTAAGTCTGTGTTTAATTTTACTGTTACAAAAAACTGTAATTTCTTTTTTAAAGCAGTTTTCTTTATAGAACCAACAAATCATATCTAAATACTGACAGGTTAGGCTAAGTTAATGACAAGAAATGACCGCCTCTTCAGCCGTTGTAATAAAAGAACCTTCAAGTAGATTCAAAAGTTTTATGTAAAAAGATTTTAATGTCTTCTCTATTAAAATTGCCATCATTCTGATATATTTTTAGTGTAACTGACATAAACTCAGAAAACACAAAAATTGAGCATTTACAGTCTGAAATCATATGATTCTAAACCAAAATTATGCTGAAGGAGGTAGAGGCTCCTAAATCCTTCCTCAAAAGAGAACATAGGCTACTTAGTCATCTTACAGCATTTGAAATAGACTTTTGGAATCCAAATATAGACAAATTCTGATCCACACTAAGATTGGCATGAACTTATGCAAACTTAGAAGAATCTAACTTGACTCAAGAGGCTACACAGTTTTTAAGGAGAAAGGTCTTTGTAAGTATTGGTGTTACTGAATTGTGGTGGACTGTCCTTGGCCGGGTTCTAGATGTCTACCCAGCAGCTCTCTTAGTCTCCCTGCTGAACAAGACAGAGGGGAGAAAATAAGGTGAAAAAACTCCTAGGTTTAGATAAATACAAGGAGATCACTTATCAGTTACCATCACGGGTGAAACAAACTCCACTGAGGGAAAATTATTTTAATTCACTTCCAGTTAAATATACAGTTGGATGGTGAGAAACAGAAGCCAAAAACACCTTACCCCCTGACTTCTCTATCTGAACTTCACTGCTTCACCCATAACTCCTCTACCTCCCCAGCTGGTGCAGGGGAATGGGAAATAAGGATTTGTGGTTAGTCAACAGCAGTTTCTCTTTGCTGCTCCTTTCTCCTTACACTTTTCCCCAGCTCAAACATGAGCTTAAGAAAAAGACTGCCTCAGCAAAGGTCCTTCACGGGCCACAGCTCCTACCAGAAAACCTGTTGCTCCATGGGATCCTCTTCATAGGCTGCAAGGAAATGTTCACTAAGAAACATTTGTTTTGAACAAAGAGAAATGGAAACAAATTTAAAAGGATTTTATATGATATAATTTTAATATGAATTAGTTTTGATGGCACATACTCAGCTACTGCAGAAGTAGACCCTGCTTTTCTACATGGGCAACAGTAATGGTCAAGGAACGTTGCCACCATGCAGCTCCTACTAAGAATATAACATTATGACCAGATTTTCAACACAGTAAAGAGGTATTGAGAACTGCCTTATAGCAGTAGTTCTCCTGTAAGGTCAACAGTATCACTGAGTCACAGTGGCTGCTTATTTACATGTTAACAACCTCTTCTTCCAAAGCTAAGTAGCTAGTGTCAAATGTAATTTGGGTCTTCTGACTCCTCTCTTTACCCCTCTCAATTGAATCCAAATGTTTCCTTTACATGAACAGAAAGAACAGGCTGCTGTTTTTCAAGTCACATTCCTTTATTCAATCATAGCACAATGAACCTTATTCCTAGGAAATCGGTTAGTAGTCATAGGTCAACAATTCCACAGCATTACTGTAGTCTTAATGGTTGAAACTATTACACTGCATTCTAATATTTAATGGTATAAGAAAGTAAAAAGGCCTATTATCTCTCACTGGAAAATAGCTTGCTCTCAGAAAATAGACAAACGCTGGGAAAAATCTGTTTAACAATTCAAATACTTCTACTAGGTTGCACTGTTGAAAGAGTGATCTTCATGCACAGGCTACATTTTCACAGTCTTTTATTGACTATGATCTAAAGCATTTTGATGTACTGAGTGCAGCAGAAAATGGTGACTGTGTCATAAATGCAATATATAGAGATAAAGCTGAATGGTTAATCTTTTAAGACTTCTTTGTGTAGAGACTAATTATTGCACAGCTAAGGTGCTTCACCTTTTTTATTTTTAAATATTAGTTTAAGAAATTCAGTATTCTAAAATGAATGATGTTTATGAAATATGATTAAAATATTTTATCAGGTATTCAGATGGCGTGTGTTGATGTAGCTACACTGAGGACTAAGGAGTATATTATTTTTAAATATGTCAGCCAGTGGAGTTGAAATCTATAAAAGAAAAAAGTATTGACTCATATGCCTTTTGTCTACAAATTAATCCTTTTTCTGGGATGAGGATATCAGCCCATCCAGACCATTTAATTATTTTCACATCTGTATCACATCCAGATTTCATTCTGTAGACCACTGACTTAGCACTTCTGCTCTTGTAATGTACAACTGACAATCAAAAAGTTAAAAATGTTGTTTTCTAAGAAAGTTCTTAGTAGAACATGACATGAAGTGTAAATGGAAATGACAAACTTTTTAATTCAGTTCCACAAAACCATAAGTGTACAAACTCCCTTTGACCAATGATTATCACCTTTTTTTGAGTTCACAGATATATCTAAACCATGTTAAGTAGAGGTTTGAAGTGTGAGTCGTGTGAGTGTACTCTCAATATTTGTCTGTCTCTTACACATGGCTCCCTTAAGCTGTCAGGGACTTGAGGTCACAAGCAAACCTTAAATGCCCTGACAAACCTCACCTGGTGCCTTCACCCAGGCTCCATTTCAGCTCAGGCTTGATCACCAGGCCTTGTGAGTACAGTTACCCTCATTCCTGTCACCAAAATTGCTTCCTGGGTTAACATTGGAACTATGCTGTGTGTGGCCTAGTCTCCAAATGTCTCTTTAGCCCTGTCCCCTTTGCAGTAGCCTTGTCCCCAGACCACTCTCTAGACTTACTTTTGCTACCCTGACGTAAGGATCAAAGGCAAATCAACTGCAGACCTGCATATTGGTTATGTTGTGATCAATGAATTTGAGCTAGGAATTGATATTAAAAGGCAGACATATTAACTATATTATAATAACATATTTTCTCTTTTTGCTGTGCTTTTTCTCCATTTTTTTCTCCAATACATTCATAAGAGCACTTTTTGTGTCATAGAACTATTCAAACCAAGTTTTAAATGGTGTATTTTATAGTCAAAAACACAAAAACAGTTCCTAATATGAATCATTCTTTTTCTTTTTTCTTTTTCTTTTCCAAAAATAAGGATTTGAGGAAAGTCAGGAAATGTAAAATGTACAGTATAAATCAAAAGAGCAAAATATTCTATAAAACATATAGCCTATTTTAAATATTGAACGTGAAGTAGTGTAAATTAAATAGTCAGAAGCCATGATAAACTTAAGAAATTCTAATATTGTTACATAGTCAACATACGCTATATAAAATAACTGTTAGCATTCAGTATTTGTACTAACTTTCAGCCTTTAATGTGTTTTTATCAGCATCAGAATAATTTTCATGCTGTTGTTTAAAGAAAAAATACAAACTATTTTAAATGTTCTTTATAAGATCCCGTAGGAATATTTTAAATTAAAATGGCTACATTTAACCATGTAAATATGCTGCTTAATTAAAACTAACACAATTTAAAAGTGTAAATACCAAGTTCTGAAAATCTCTTAAGAAATAAGCTCGCCATGCCAATTTTCCATTTGTTTTAACAAATTGTCCTGAACTAAACAGAGCCAGAATTGATTGCTTCTTGTTCTAGATGTTGTATTGGTGTTTAGTTAATGCACCAGTATTCCTAATTTCAAAGAAAGCACTGTCATCAGATTTGCTTTGTCCTTCTTCCAGTGACTGAAACCTCATGTATAGACAGATTTTTTTTCTATGTACCCCTCATTACAGAAGGTACTAACAAAAACAGTTGCTAAGGGGTGAGCCAAAATGCTTGATAAACTGTTTCAGCAACTAAATGTAATTGGAAGTTACATCCTAGAAAAATGTAATGACCTTAACTTTAATGCTAAGAAGATCTGAGAGACAAGATATTAAGAAGACATATTGGAAAGCAGTTTGCCCATAACAACCATATAGTTTATTTATTGATGTTTTTCTTGTACACACAAGTGGTAAGTTGCTTAGGAATTAAGTATAGGCTTTAAAAAATGTAAGTAGTCAGGTGTTGAGCTTGTCCTAAGTTTCCTGTTACCATAATTAAACTGTTATCAGAACCAGATTTAGCTCTTCAGAGATCATTTGTAGCTTGTCTATATAATATATCAGCAAAGATATCCCTTCATAAAGTGCATAGCTATGCTGTGCAAACATGAGTATAACAAATGCTCCACCAATGAAAAATGTATTTTTCACAGAAAAAACCCCAAACCCTATTTATGAACTTCCAAAAGAAGTTCCCTCTGCTTTTGATTATGATTGTGACTGACTGGTTGATGGCAAGTTTGTAATTAATTAGCCTTGCTGGTGATTACTTTGTAGGAGTGATTATAGGTGAAAGTATGTGTTTATTTAAATTCAGAGGCATTTTAAAATACTGTATAAACAAACATATGCACTGAGTGTCTAAAATACTTCATATTAAAAATGTGAAGGGAATTAAAGCCGAATGATTCTACTCATATGGTAGTGTTCAAGAATTTTAATTGTCCATATTATTTTAGTGTAAAATTTGTGTTAAAATTATTTGATAAAACACAACACTGTAAAATACTAAAGGCTCATCTTGCAATTATTTAACAACATTAAAAGGTGTTTCACTATGCAAAATCAAAGTATGAAACATGATAGAAAGGAGCGATCATACTGTGTAACATTTCAGTTTGCATATGCCAACTCAACCTGTGCTGGGGTTGTATAAAAGGCTAGGGTACTGTGAAAGCATTCATCCTTCAGAAGTCACCAACAAAGCTGTAGCTCTGCCTTCAAACATCTTTCTTTCTAGCCAAAAATCTTTTCCTACACTGCAGGTTTTTTAGACATACTGTGGAAACAAAGGGAGCTCTGTCTTTTACGTCTGCTGTCACATACAATAGTATTGTAAAATGACAAAACATTCCACATTCATATCATAAGGTTTACCATATCTTTATTTGACAGTCAGAGAAGAATTTTACCAATGATCTCAGTTTACATGCATTCAGTTATATCCAAGCACTGAAACTTGATCAAAGTCCCCTAATGAAAGATTTTTACAAAGTTAGTTTTGTCACAAGTGTAACTCTGAAGAGATAATCTATTAAAAAAACAAAAAACAAAACAAAGCAAAACAAACAAACAAAAAAAAAACAACAAACCAAAACAAATCAAAACAAAGCCCCTAAATACTAGGGGGAAAGGAAAGGAGTTTTATAATTCAGTCTAGAAATTCCTATTTTTAATTCTGCAGGGCCCAGCAAAGTACAAACCTTTTACTTATCTAAAGCCATGCTGCTCTTGGGAGACACAGAAGACGGCTTAGTACAAAAGAATCCAACAGAACTTTTCTTGCACCATTTCTTTTCATAGTATCCTAAAAAAACTGCTCAGCATTGTCACTACTGCATTCCATTGCCTTCAAATTATATTTTGCAATATAAGCAGAAAACAAATTATTAAGAACACCGGAAAATTTTTAGATCTGTACATTCACATACACTGATGCATTCTGCTGTGGTAGTGTGCACTAGACAAAGGTCTTCATATTAAGACAAAAATTTAATTTGCAATAATTGAATTTCAATTTCATCACAGATTTTTGGTTTGCCATTCATGACTTTTTCCACAGAGGTCGCTTATATATTTTTAAGATCTGAATTGATTAAACTCAAGGTATATTAGTTTATTTATGTGCACAAGTTTAAATAGCGGTTAAATAAGCATGACTTCCTAAATATGTATAGTGTTATTATCTGTTTAACAGACTATTGTTATCTGTTTGATAGATTGATATGTGTGTAAGAGAGAGCAAAAGAAGGAGAGGGAGGAATGAAGAAACTTGTGCTTCATGCACATGACAATCCTAGCACTTCTAATGCACATATTTGTCACTAGCTAAGAAATTTAGGTAAATCTTTCAGGACTGCTAAACTGACAGAATATGTCTATAAATGGTAAGACATCCTAAGACAGAAAAGGATACCACCACCACTTACTGCTGGTGAATAAGAGTGCATGAATCTTTCATATTGGGCTTTGACCATGAGACAATGATGAACTCCTTGCTGAGATGTCAAAGTCCTTTGTCATTGCCTAGCATGAGAGAACAACAACTTGTATCCAGCAGACTGAGCAGCTCCATCAGATTCACTCCCGAAATTTTACCGAGAGAAAGTTTGCAAAATTTTTAAAGAGCAAGCTGGAGCAAAGCGTAAGGTCTGTGCTAGGTACAGGGAGCTAAGTGTGGAAATATTTGTATGATTGCATTGCAAACAAAGAAGGGAAGTTGTGCAGTTGAGATGGTATGACCATGGGCCTGCCTTATTATTGTTTTTAGGCATCTCTTACTGACCACTGACATGTTATTGGGGTTTACGAACCTTTGTCTTGATTTATTGTGAACATTTTTATACCTTGAAACTGCGGATGGTGTCTTGCAATTTACTGTATGTATGTTATACTTTGCGCACTGTACTGTAGGATAGCTGTAGTTTGCACATATTCATCTATAGGTAATATATGCTCTCCTCATGATGTATGATCTACCTGAATACTAGGTAATAACAGTACCCAAAATAAATGTTGACAGGTTATTAACTCAAAAGATACTTTTCTTTCTCTATTTCATTTTTCACTAATATCTGATTTCTGAGCTATGAGACATCAAATATTTCCACATTTCAGTCAGTCAATACAAACAGTGTCTCATAAGAAAAATGCGAACAGAAAAAAGTTAAAGCTGACTACAGCTTCCTAAAAATTGCTTGTTGTACTTTCTATGCTTTCCGTGTTATTACCTATCTTCACATAGCCAATTGCCTACACAAAGGAATTTTTTTGTGGACTTGTTATATACACTACATTTTATTAGGCCATTAATATTCATAAACAGTGGGTACACAATTTTCTAATTTAATTTTCATTTTTATTATTGTAAAATCAGAAATAAGCTAAAACATAGATTATTCTTCTATTTGTGTTAATAACTTCCAAGTTCTCTGAACTATAATACATTTGTATGCAATATACACAAGTTATTAAAAAAATATATGAGTGTTTTGGGTAAATTAATCCCATATACTGGTCAGCTAACATGACAGTTCCTGGAGTATGGGCAATCAGGAAGTGTTTGAGATAAATTTAACATTTTGACACTCATTATATATCATGGACTGTCACAAAATACTTGTAATCATGTAGCTGTCCAGTTTACACAATATCGATATCAATTAGATACAAAATGTACAATGAAAAATTATTACAATATTTTCTGTGATTGAAATTTTAGGTTAAGCAGACAGTAGTACCTTTTAACAGAATACTTTGACGCTATTTCACTGTAAATGCGCAACAATATGTTGTGGATGCTGGATATAAATTGTTTATTGAAAAAGTGTGAGAAATTCTACAGGGAAGTTCATGAAAAACTGTTATATACAGAGATGTGGGTATAACCTCTTGTACAGGAAATGGTCATGCTGAAATTGCTAGAAACGGAGAAGAATAAGCAGAAGAACATTGTGTCATAGAATCATAGAATGATTAGAGTTGGAAGGGACCTTAAAGATCATTGAGTTCCAATCTCTCTGCCATGGGCAGGGACATCTCCCACTAAACCAGGTTGTTATATTCCTGTATATATTCCCTGTACTCTAATACACTGCTCATTCCTAGCTCCACCAGATGCAGAGTACAGGGCTGGCCAGACCTTCAGCCTCACACAGTGTAGCTATTTATGTATTTATTCTACTTCACTTTGAAAATGCTGCATTGGTATTTTCCACATGTCACATTCTCATGTGTAGAACGGTGTAAGTCAAGTGTTTGTGTAGCAAGAAAAGAAAGTAAGACATAGCAATTAGTATGACCTGATGTTCTCAGAGTAATGTAAATCAGAAGCGACTCCATTAAAATCAGTAATGCTACAATGGTATAGTGATAAAGAAGGCATAATGACACTTTGCATTGGCTGGCTTTCAGGTTTGGACATTTGGTTTTGGGCTTTTTTGGTGCTGTGTTTTGGGTGGGATTTTTTTTTGTGTTTGCACGTTTGTTTTGTTTCTGTTCTGGGTGATATTAAAAAAAAAAAAAAGTTAAATTTCCTCTGTATTTTTTCCATTTCTACCTTTTTCCTGATTTTTCCTGTTATTTTACTACATATCTAAACTTACTTTCAGACTTAGAGACCTGCTTATTATTCCTCTATACTTTCCACTGAAATGCACAGTTGATTCGTTATGCTCAATTTGAGAATGGTGTCTTGTAACACAGGATTTCTTTTTCAAGCAGCCAGTCATACTACACGAAGTGTGATGTTCACACCCTGAAGCCCTGATGCTCTCACTTTCATCAGGTTGTCACAGTCTAAAATTCTGTCTACAGTGAAATTTATTTCTAGAATACTGGATGACTGTGCTGGTGTTGGAAGGTGGGATGTGATATTTTTCATTAGAAAGCGTTTTTGCCAAGGAACATTAAAAAGAACAGAAAATGTAATTAGAAAGTCTCCATTACTTCAAGCCTGATTTTGCAAACTGTTGACTTGCAGGCCTCAAGTTTCACTGGCTATAATTCTTTGAGGGAAGAATTATATTTTATGTGTGTGCTATGGTACGTGTCCCTTAAATAGCATAATTAAAACCAATCATATGTAATTTGCTATGTATGTTTGTATATGTATATAAAAATAAATCTAACTGGTCTGCTGTTCATCTTCAAATCTCAGATATGCTCATAGTTTGAAACACTATTCACCCAGGATGTTAGCCAGAAACATATTGTGCCAGCTGGCTTGGAGTTACTAGCTTGGAGGAGCCTCCTTAATTCATTTTTTGGCCCTTTCTTATCTCACTGCTATAGAGAGAAGATAACTGTACTGTGCTTGCCAGCATCTTTATCTCCAGATGTGGGCTTTATAACCGAATAATAATATGAATGAGGTTCTCACTTTTTTCCCTCTTATTTTCTAGTGTAGAAGTCATACAACATTTTAGCCTCTTGTCATATACTAGTTGGGTAGCACAATAAAAATGGAGGAGAGAAAATTTTGAATGTTCAAAATGTTGTCTCACTGATTTTTAACTTAACGGCAGAAGACCTTTTCTTATGAAGGGCAAACTTAATTCAGTCTTTGGCCTTGGTATTGTGTCTGTATTGTCCTTTTAAATGGATTATATGCCAAGAGTTTTTGATTGATTCCCTTAGTTGCTTTCACACGTCTTTTCTGCTCAGCCATCAGCAGGAAGTAGTACTTGGTGTCAATTGATCAGGCAGCCTGTAGCTAAGGGATTTTTTATTATAATACAGTCTTTTGAGTCATACTGTTCTCTTATCTTCATTAGATATCTCACATGCAAGATATTAGATGACATTTTATAACTTTGACTAGAATAAATATCTATATGCAGCCACTAGTTTAAATCCTGAAAATTCAAAAGATCCATTCACATTAAAGTGTGCATGATTAAAAAGGAATACAGACAACGCTATAGAACAGAAGTCTCTTAGAGAATTCTAATTCAGATCTGGACAGTAATTTTGGCAAATAGTAACAGCACCAAGTCACTCTGAAAGCATTAGGAAAAATCCATCCCTCCTGTTCTTATTAAAATTAATCAATGCAAATTGAATTTTAAGGTTCAATTACATGGATATTTTCCATGGAATACTGATCATAAGCACCCCGGCCAATATCTCTTTGTGTAATCATATTGAAAGTCTTTACAACACTGAAGCACTGGTATTGCTGTAGCATGCCACTGTACTATTAAGCTCTTCAGCTCTGTATTTAAAGCACATACATAAATGAAAAATAAAACGCATGCTGTAGCATACGATAGTCAATGGTAACCAGGCCGCTGAATGAGTCTGTTCTTCTTAGATTAAAAGCATAAGCACATTAGATATTGCCCTTTGTACCCACACCAAGATAAAAAGCCCTATCTCAGAAATCAGCATTATTTCCAGAGCTTGTTAGACTGGTGGCTCATATAGGCAATGAAGTCTTTTCAATTCTCAGATAACTCTTCCAAATTTCTTTGAAAAGCATTCTGCGAAAAGTGCACTAAGTGAAAAACTGTATTTTAGAAGATAGTTTTTGCTAGAATAAACTTTCATCACATCAGAAATATGTCACATTCTATTTCCTCTTTGGTTCTTGCAGTACAATTGAGAAAATAATAAAAGAAGAGAGTAAAGGAGACCGAGTTGCTGTGATCATACTGCAAGATAATTCTAGGTCAAACCCCAGATAAAGAACCGTGAGCAGGATTTGGGCATTGAGGAAACTGTTTTACTCCATACTACTGATTACTAGAACTGTGCAGGCACAAAGTACTGAAATATCCACCCTCAATATTATTTTGATAAAGTAAGAAAAAGACAGAAAAGCTCATATAGTGTTTGGACAATAGCTAACATAGAACTACCTAAAGCAGTTTCTTTGGATGAAAACTGCAGTCAATTCTTTTTAGGAAGAGTTTTCTGATGTTTTAACACTACAGCAGAGATCATTTGAGCATGATATTAATCAAAACGGAGCGGGCACTACCAGTTAGATATAGAACTACAAGGTTTCTTGCGCACTTACACTGCGGTGCTAATGGAGTTTTATTTGACCCCACCAACCACTCAACCTGTGTGTGTCCTATTACAGCTCATAACAAAGGACATTTCCTGTGATTTAAATAAACCATTACCTATTTGATAACATCTCCTAGTATGTTATAGCCCATATTTATGAGAAAGGAACCCTATTCCTAGAGAGGGCAAAATGGGTAGATAAGATTTGCCTGGGACGGCCTTGATATTATCCAAACCCTGTAACTCTTATATTCCATCAATTTCAACTGATTACTCATTTTTTACTAGCAGTATCAGCTAATACTATTGTTTATATCTTGTGTTTTTCCTTGTAACAGTGTAAAGGAGAAGAGGATGCAATGTATCCATAAAAAGGCAGACAAGAATTGTCTCTGGTTAAGCCACTTGTGCAACGGGTAGATTTCATCAAAAACAGAAGGAAAAAGGAAAAATATTCTCTTGGGGTAAGGTATAGGGCATTTATTTCCTACCTGAAAAAATAATAAACAGGAGGAAGAATCACTTCAGGTGTGTGTTTTGAGGCATTTATTTCGTTGATTCCCCCTGGCTTCCTCAGTGAGAATGATCAGCAGGAATGGGTGAGTACTTTTTATCTTTGAGGGCTCCAGTAACTGCTTTTTCTTTTCTTTCTGTTATCAGAACAGCTTTTTATTTCAACACTTGCCAACTGCTTCTTCCTCCCTCTCCCTTCTGACCCCTGCCTCTTCTTTCTTCCCTCCAATTAATTTTGAATAAATCAAACCTTATGAAATTTTCCTTATGAGGAAGCTTGAATACATTAGAATCCATTAAAAGTAAAACCGCCAGAGAGCTCTTATCAGGATATAATAACCTCCCATTTGAACAAAGAGGTAAGGCTTAGTTAGAGCATGCATTTTCTCAGGATGGGACACTATTTATTTACTAAATATGAATATTTCATGTTGATAGTTTTCAAATGAGTCCATCAAAAATTTTTATTTTATATTTGTTAGCTCTTTCACCTGATATCAGATTGCAACTTTCCTTCCCTATGATAGCAGGGATAACTACTAAAACTTAAATGAGAAACATTGTGGAAAACCAGGTAAACAAATCTTTCGGAACTTATGCTATCAATATGTAAAAATATAGTAGGCATTGATTTTATTAGTAGTTCTGATATTTTTTTAGTACCAACCCAAAACGAGAAGAAAGGAAATGATGTAATTAATCTTCACAGCTTACTGAAAAACAGAGTGTCTTTTTTCCCTCTTCTTTGTTGTAATTATTTTATTTTTGTGGTAAATGGTCAATTAAAATCTCCATTTTACAAAGCCATGATTGTCACTGTACTAACATATGCAGATGGTAATTGCTGTTTAATTCACTGGCTGTACATCAATAAAAGTTAAGATTGTTCCACTGAGGTAGCACAAAGCTTTTTAATAAGTCAGCAGATTTGAGTCTACAAAAAACCCAACCTACAATCTAAATGTAGGTCAGTGTATTTTATTGTTTGCCCAGAGAAAAGTAACCATGTAATTTGCTACAAGTTTCTGGTATGTAGCGGTTTTAATGCACAAATAAGTCCAGTCATTAAAAAACAGGTATTTTATGCACAATATAGAACACACGAAAATTTAAATATAAATATAATACATATATAACTAGCAATATCAATAATTCAAACTGAAATTTAGGTTCTATTTTTTATGCCAAACTGTTGATTTTTTTTATTGAAAATGAGGGATATTTAATTCAAAATGACCAGAAGAGGCCATTTCATAAAGTCAGATTATACTGTCACCGGACATTGTGTAGGGTAAAAGTATAACTAGATTCAAAAAAGAAAGTTCATGGAAGTTACATGGGTAGCTGTGTTCTAAATGCGACTTAATGAATGATTGACAGAAGCTGGAAGGATATTATAAAGTGTTCCTCTATAACTGAAGTATTTCCAAAGCGTCTGCTAGTGCCAACAGTCAGAACAAGGATATTGTAGCTATTCTCACATTATTTCCTAGAGTGGTGCAGTAGAAGTGGATCAGCAAACTGAAGCAGCTGGTGCTGTGCTGCCTAAATGTAATGTGAGGATTATCAGAGTTTTATGTCTGACTAGATTTAGTCTGTTCCCATGTGTGAAAAACTCTTCAAAACTTGAGGTACAAAGTTTCTGAAGGAAAGGTATTTCACAGAACTCTATTTTCATGACTGTAGGTCCTCCGAAGGCCACCTTCAGCAATGCCAGATCAACCTTTTACCACCTACCTAACACCAATAACTTTAGCACCGCCACAAGAACTCACTAGCCTAGTTTCAGTTCCTTCTCAAGTTTCTCCTCCATTTCTCTTCCTCGTTGCTCCATTCCTACTCATTTCCAAATAATGCCATAACATATTCCACCTAAACTGCCTCTGAAATGGTCATTGGTGTCAACAAAGACAGTGTAAGGAAAAATGGTGGGTTTAATCCTGCAGCTGCAGCAGACACTCTGCAAGGACATCCCAAAGGCTGCTCTGGCCCTCTCAAATGGTTTTGTTTGGTGGGGGTTTTCCACACCTCTTTTGTAGTCTTTGTCACTGTAACTGCTTAATTCCATTTCAATTTGTAGGTGTAGGCCTAATAAACAAATGTGGATTATGGCCCAGCATTGCCTTTGTGATGCTGTACAATCAATAGTAGCTCCAAAAGTTTTTGATGTAAAGGGATAAAATAGAGATCATGTGTAGTTGGCTGATTTCAAAATGTTGTCATGCTTATATCAAACCTTGTGAGCATAAATCCATGTTCAGGAGTTTGACCATTGAATAATGTAACCTCATATTTCTTGATTCTAATCAGGGATATTTTATGAGGTGGTGGGAGCAAGTCCACTAAGGGCAAAGCTATGATTAAAGTTACCATGGTTGTTCTCCAGATTGTCTTCCTTTTGTTCCCTGGGGGAAGATTGGAGAGGGGTGGGCAAGTGGAAGTCATCCATACTTTGTGCTCTGAATCCCTGAACAATTCAGGGGTGTCTGATGGGTACCCCGTTCCCTTCTGATGCTTTCAGCTGGCCGCTACAGCTTTGTAAACCATGAGTACTACTCACATGACAAAAGAGCCTCAATAGAGTAAGGAGATGGATTCATGAGCATCATATCAGGCTTCTCCAAAGGATTTATAGAATCATAGAGTGGTGAGAGTGGAAAGGGACATCTCCCACTAGACCAGGTTTCTCAAAGCCCCATCCAGTCTGGTCTTGAACACTTCCAGGGACTGATCCTACCCATGTCTTTATCCCACTGGGTCATGACACAGCATCTTCACACTGAACCAAACCCAACTTAATTGTGCTCTTAAATAAAAAATATCTTGATTCCATAAGGATATTTTAATAGAGAGTAAAGGGATCTCTGCACACCCTTAACATTTAACATTTCCTTAAAATAAGCTTTTCATGCAGTGATCTCTGAGAGAATTTAGAGAAACAGCATTCAAATACCATCTTTCAGTCCCTCAAAAACAGAAAATGAAAGATATGTTTTGTTCACACAGAGGTGACAGGTTATCTTCTTCAGTTCTCTTTTGGTTTTCTTTCTCTCTGGACAAGAGTATTTTCGTCTTAGCTAACATCTAAAATATCTTCTCAAGGTTTTAGGAGTTTCATTCTGGTTTAGTGAAATCAATGTAAAAATATACATTGACTGCCATGGAAATAAGTCTTGGTTTCATTTCTGTATTAATTCTATGATTTCAGTTTTCATCTCCCTTCTCCTTTTATCTCCTACTTCAAACATATTCTAAGTCAGGAAGGTAATTATCTCAAAGCCCCATCCAGTCTGTTTGGTTTTGGTTTTTTTTTTGTTTGTTTGTTTGTTTGTTTTTTTTTGTTTGTTTGTTTTTTATTTAAAGAAGTTCTGGTTAGAAATGGAAGTCAATTTACAAGGATTTCTTTTTGGACATCTAGAGGGAAATTCATTCTTGTGCAAACCACCAGCACAAGATGCACTACTTAGCATAAAGTTTAAGCAGTATGTGAGTGATACAGAAATCTTGAGCTATATCTCTATATGTAGAAGAATTAAACTCTTATGGAATGTTATCAGTAATTCAATATTAAATTTATTTTAAAACGCTACCAAAAACATAATTTACATAGGTCATAAGATGGACATGACTAGTCTCTTTTGAAATTATGATAAAAAAATTTAAAACACATTTAACATGATTTTTACTTCCCTGTGTCATTCTGATAATAGAATCACAGAATGATACGGGGTTGGAAGGGACCTCTGGAGATCATCTAGAAGAGATCATCTAGTCCAACCTCCCTGCCAAAGCAGGTTCACCTAGAGTAGGTTGCACAGGAACTTGTCAACTGTTGAATGTCCCTAGAGATGGAGACTCTACCACCTCTCTGGGCAGCCTGGCTGTTCCAGTGTCCTGCCAGCCTCAAAGTGAAGAAGTTCCTCCTCAGATTTAGGTGGAACTTCTTCTGTTCAAGTTTGTGCCCAGTTCCTCTTATCCTGACAATGGGCACAACTGGGTAAGAAATCTTACCCAAATTCTTGGGAACTGATTAGTGTTAAATAAAATAGCTTAACCATAGTCAATATATTATTTTCTTTGCACATATATACACAGTCTTAGAATATTCTTCTACAGAAGCAAGCTTCGCACAGTCTTAATTTCTGTCAGTTAACAGCTTGTCTCCATCAGAATAGCCTGAACAAAATTTAATGGAAGAATAGAAATCTCAGACAATTACGTTGGAAGCATGATGAAATAAATGGATGGTTATGGTGGAAAGACACAGCAAGAGCGTTCTGAGCTTTCACCGTATTAGATGTGAAACAATATAAACGGAAGAAAATCTTCCATATAGCCACATGTGAAGCTCTTTAAAGCTCTGAGACCCTCATTTTTATCAAAATAATCAACCTGTGATATAAATATAAGAACAATTAATTTTAGTGGGCACTTGTTTTTTCAATAGGAATATATAATGAGGGAGAATATATGATAGTTAAGCAATTGAGTGTGTAAATCCAGCATGTTTTAACAAAACTACATTTGAGTCGGTGGTGGTGGTACACCATCTTTTTCCTGACTAAGTATATAAAATCTTACCTTTATGTTGACTTCAGTCTTTCATAAATTATTCTGAGGAAATAGGAATTATTGGATTTTTGGTTCTATTTTATTTTTCTCCCCCCCCCTTCCCCCTCCCCCTTTTATTGTTCTCTTTCATTAATGAATACCCAGAGACTAAGTGTTAAATCTTAAAAAACCCGACAGCTTATTACCTTATAAACATTGAGTATGGCCTGTGAGAATGCAAGCACTACTAGTGATGTTACTGAGAACATTTAATTCCTATTGACATGATTTCCCATGCAGAAAAACCTCACAGTATATTTCATTCTTTCTAAATCATGAGGTACTGATTTTTGCAGACACAGATATTAGTAATTGACAGTGCAATGGTATATTGTGATATGATATGGTATGATGTGATATGACTGAAGGCATTAAAATTTACACTCCCAAATATAGACACAGAAGTTTGTTGATCCTCTTTATAATCCTGTAGATTCTCTGCAAATGGTCTTTCTTGACATGACAATCCATGCATAGCCTTAACTTTTTGGGGCAGAGCAGAATGACGACTTTCTATGAGTTTACATGTCAATGCAGGTTGCAGTTCTGCAGCCATGTAACACTGTGTTTTTTCAATCTGTCAATTCAAGTCTTTTCTATAAAAATCCTATATAACTAGTTGTTCTCATGTATTCAGACTGTATTTTTTTTCAATTTACAAAGGCCATCTTGAACTCTAGTCCTATTGCCTGACATAATAAAAATCTTTCTCAGCTTGTTATCTTCTGAAAATATAAAAAATAACTATACCATCTTCCAGACAACAAAGGGAGAAAAGTGAAGTGGCAATGCATCTGGAACAAATCACATCAGAACCCTGTTTTGTAACATCCTCCATTTTTACAGTGAACTACTGATAACTATTCTCTGAATACACTTTACCAATGAATTTACAATCTACTTGTAAGTAAAGTAAATTAATTTACAGTGCTCTAACCAGACACATTTCTAACTGATCTGTGCTAACTATTTTCTTCTATCCTTAAAAAAAAAAATTCTGGTTATTTTTACCAAAATATTTCTGGGAATTGAAATTATTTCCCCAAATATGACTCATCTTTTTGCAACTAATTAAAAGTTTGCATTACATGTTCCTGTTCCTTGTCTTTAATGTGTTTTTTTTTCTGTTCTGTCTTCAGTGGTTCCAAGGTTCTATCAGCCTCTCCTGTGACTACTGGATCCAGACATGTGTGTGAAACATCTACCTTGTATGCATCCTATCCAACCTTTCCTTTTCTCACTCAGTGCTGTGGCTGATGCTAACTGTGGTAGCTGTATGTCAGCTGCTGACCTTTCTAGTGAAGGCTGATTCAGAAGGAATCAGCATTTGGCTTTTTTGGATTATCTGTTATTTTCCATTACAATGATGGATGTATGGACCTTCTCTTGGTCTTTCTCATAATTTCAGTGCTTTGACAGTGGTTGTTCTTTATCCCTGATTGTTACTTACCTTTGTGAGCCTTGGATTTTATTATTTTGCCTTAAAGCACATATTGCTATAAGTTTTTGTTTAGTTTTTATTATCCACAATTAGTGAATAATTAATTCTGATCAATTTATCTGTAGGCTGCTCTGTTTCTTTCCTAATAGATGTTAAGACAGTTAAAATCCACCATTATCACCAAGTCCTTTTCTCCATATGCTTATGAATAGTCTCATCTGTCTGACCTTTGTTCGTGTACATCATAGATAACCACAATAATTACAGGTGTATTTTTTTCCTTCTCAGTCATAACCCAGAAACAATGTTAGTAGTTGGACCAAGGGAAGGCATTATCTACAAGGTAACTTCTACTACACAGCCCCATCATCATTTCCAAATAACTTACATATCTCTGTATAAATATTCTAGTTGGAATGATTGAATCAGTTTTCTGTTATAACAGCTAGTTTATAGTACTGGTGTCCTATTAACACTTGTAGGGTGGTCTATTAATACTTCTAGGTCTCTGTTTTAATTTCAGTAATATGCATTAGTAGATCAACTTTGAAATATTCTGAAGTGTTTCTTCTTCTTTTTCATCCCTCTAAATTTTTATTTTGTGTGCCCACTTCTTCCAGATCTTTGTTGAGGATACTGTTGTTTATATCTTCATTTTGTTTCCATCTGACCTTTTTTAGTTTAAAGGACAACTTTAAAGGCCAACAGTTATTTTAAAGGTCAACTTTAACACGTCATCCAATATGGCCACACATTTGTCTTTATGAAGTTTCTGCACTGTCTGTGAGTAGGAAGTCAGGGACACCACTGAGCCTCCTTCCATCTTCTCCAGAGAGTCCATTATGGCTATAAGGTCTGAGTGCTCAGGGGTAGGAATAATCAGTTGGCAAGTAGCTGTCTTTGTATATTTGTTAACAAGTAAGAATAAAACCTACAGAAGGGGGAAGGACAGAATTCATGCTTGAAGAATATCTTCAGTGTTAGCCTGTTACCTATGTAAAAATAAAAAGACTTGTTTTAGAATCTAGTAGAAAGAGGATTTTCAGCCGTTTGAGAACTAATAATAACTGAATTTTTCTGATCCCTGGAACAAAATGAAAAAGAAAGAAAAAGCTATTGAAAAGTGTACTACATCTTTTTTTAAAAATTAAAAAATTCAGAAGTAGAAATACAAAATGTTGAAAGAGTATGCTTTGACATTTTTAAGGTGCATCTGTGTAAATTTTTTTTTTGTAGTTAGAATCCTATCAAAATTAATTTTTAATGTAAAAATGTCTTTTTCTTGTTGAAAAACCTTAATGTAAATATTTCTATATATCTTGTTTGCCATGAAAGGAGTACTCATATCTAAAATGTGAGGAAAATTTATGAAAGTAATTGTCTCTTAAATATTAGGTTCAGATCTAATGGTGAAACCCACTGAAGTTGGGGGGGGAAGAGAGAGAGAAAATAAATACTTCAGTATGCAGAACCTGAATGTTTTGCCAACCATCCTTGACAGGCCTTCTGACTGAATCTGCCTGCTGACAAGGATTTATTACCTTGGGAATGAGACAAGAAAGGACATCTGAACACTGTCAGGTAAGAGAAGAAAGGAAAGACTGAGCCTACTAAGGTAGCATTTTATCTATGTGGCACTGGACAGGTCCCTTCTGGTATCTCTTGCATTCAGAGCATGAGATTGCCAGTCCTGGAGTACTTGTGTGATCTGACCTCCTGACAGGGAAAAGAGTGCATATAGCCCTCCTCAACTCTGTCTGGGATCTCTGAGAATGCTAGAAGCCTTGAGTTAACCCTATGTATCGGTGATGTTGTGACAATACTCTACTTCCGTTTTAAAGCCTGCATTTTTTTCAGTGAAATAGCGAATGTTGGAGCTCATAAACTAGTTAAAGAAAACATGGAGCCTGGTTTTCACCAAATATGAACATAGGACCTAAAATCTCATGCGCAATAGTCATTTTATACTGTCTAAAGGTGAAAGGAGGGTGCTAGACACAACGAAAAAAGGTTTTGACTTCTCAAAAAGCATAGGCATTCATGGGATATAACAGATATGGGTGACCACGAAAGAGCTTACACAGTTAGATAGGTCCAGACTTAGCTTTTGAACTAGTCATAAACAGCCTAATACTATCTGATCTTTTTTGCTGGATAATAGGCCCTAGGAGCAGGTAATGGCTTAGAATATGAAAGCTATTTTTGCTTCCAGGCAGTTGGGAAGCTACATCTGGGGGATGTGAGGGAGGCAGAAGATGCCATCAATAGCTCTGAGAGGTAGTGTGATTTCACTGGTGATGAAGCACCACCCTGTGGAAGGTAAAGACAGCGGGATTATAGTCATGAGCCCAGCTACCGTGAGCTGTAAATTTTCTCCTCACGGCCCATGCGAGTGCTAAAAGCAAAGTAGAAGCCTCTGTCTAGCATGTGTAGCTTCAGCACAGACTTTGTAAAGGGAGACTTGTGTTCCCTATTGCTACTCAACAAGACTTGCCAACAGCACAAGTAGCCATCATGCTGTTAAGTTTGGCACAGACTCAATGAAACATGTCAGTTAGCCATCTTACAGAAGGCAGTCTGGAAATTTGTACCAGAGTATTGTTGAAGCAAAAATGTTAAAAGGGTCTATATGGCTGGAGGCAAAGCATGTGAGTAACTACACCCCAAGACAAAAAGGCAGAATGAATTCAGTGAATTACCAAAGAAGATGCCCTGATGTGTAGCCAGCTGGTTCAAGCTGCTTGGCTCGGTGAATTTGAGGCTGAAATCAGGCATGTCCATGACATAAATTTGAAATCAGACCATATGCCTATCTATATGTCTGTGTCCATCTTCTTGTCAAACTGTATATTTTGTTTTTTCCTCTTCTAAGACTTTCCCAGTCCCTTTATTTTAGGCATGTGTTTCAACTTAATCCATTTTAGTGTTGAACTGGTGTTCTGAAAGACACCTGAAATGAGAAATCCTATTCAGTAAATTATTTAAGTAGTTGCTTGTTTTAAACATATTTCCACATACTTTAGTGGGAAACAGTAACTAACCTGCAAGACTATTTACTCTTCCTTTGATGCTTATTCTACTGAGTCCCAGACAACATCTTTTTCTTAGTATTCCATCCTATTTCTTTTTCTTCATGCATTTTCCGATTCCTCCTTGATCTTACTGCTTTTCTCTTTTCCTTCCCTTGAAATTTAGCATATGTCTCTCTTTTGTATGTTGACTTACTTATTTACATCCACTCAGTCTGGTTTTCCCTATATCTTCTTTTATGGTGCTGAGATACAAAAGTGATTTACTGAATTTATATGAAAAATCTGTTCAAAGAAAGAAAGAAAGGTAAAATGGAAGAAGCCATCAAACACCTTCCAGACACATCCTTATCTGACATGATGAGATTATAAACCCTCTTTTTTCTTACTGTAAAATTTTCTATGAAATGGTGCATTTGATGTTATTTACCCCCTTATCCCTCTGTGATATGTAGGGTAACTGCAATTGGTGTAAATTAATTCCTGGCAAACGTAGCAGTTGCTGAGGCACAATATAATCTTTCATGGTCTATATTACTATGTTAAATGAACATTTATTATTATTATATTATCAATATGCTGATGTGCAGTGGTGAGAGGGAACTTGAATGAAGGAGTGGAGTCAAGTGTGTTTTCCCTAAGTGTGTAAGCATTTTCTTTTTTTTTTTTTTTTGTTATTTTTGTTTCCCAATGCCCAAAAGAGTAATTAGATATTTACATCAAATGGCAAGAAGTTAATTTCCATAAGTTAAGTCTGTTTTGCCTGCAACAGTAATTATTAAAAGATGTTCCTGTCTTTATTGCAAGTCATGAGTTTTCTCACTGTGGTTCTTCCTTATTTTCTTCCTGATGCTCTTCCTCGTCCCTGGGGAGGAAGGCATGTGAGTGGTTATGTGGGTGCATGGCTGCCAGCTGGGCCTAATCAACCATATTATGCAATGAATTTCATAACATTCCCAGAAATGTTGCACAAAATGATGAAATAACTAATTACTGAGCACCTGCATTTTCATATCCTGTGCCATGAAAAGGTGTGTGGGGTTCCCTTTTTTAATATGTTTTTTAATTGCGCATAAGCACTATTATTTAGAAAATTAAAATCTGCTTTGAATTTTTCAGCTAATGTTTTCTGCTACTGTAGTTATGCTGCGTGCATTTTTGATAAGGTGCTGTCTAGGTTCACAGTAGCATTTGGAGGAAATGATCTTATACTGATGAAATATTCATTGTCACCTAATACCTTTGCTTTGCTCGTGTCTGTATCTCAATTAGCACACTATGTGGGAGATGATTTAAGATACACTTCTGTGCAGTAAGTAATTATAAATGATTAAAGTAGATGAGAGCACAATTCATAAGGGTCACACAGTGCTGGCAGAAAGAATTGCCAACTTCTTGTGAGATGTTCTATTTTCAAGCTGTCGCATTAAGATCTTTCTGCCTTCTAATGCTTCTCTCTCATAGTTTATTATAAACAGTGGTGAACCTTTGAATCCAAATTCTCTGAGCCCGAATATACCTTCAGTTACTGAAAGATGGCATGAAAGGTCAAAACTGGCAATTTTCAAGCATTTTATAAAATTATGTATGCAACCTTTCTTTGAAGTGAACTGGGAATTGTGGCCAGAAGCATATTTTATAAAATGACAATGAAATACATGGCCCTAGATTGCATCAGCAGCTTTGAAATTCCAGGACACAAAAGACATTGTTTTATGGAGCACTGATTTTAAGGATTGCATGCAGTCAACAGTTATTGCACTGTCATGGGAACCATAGGGATTTTCGGGTATTGCCCATTTCTAGGATATATCTACAAACAGTTTTCAAATATTTCTTTAACTTGGGCTTCAGAATTTATAAGTGTTGCTGCAGAAATTAAGGCCTGGTGTGCCTTTCAAGGGGAAGCACAGCTGAAACATGAGCTTAAGAAGAAAATCTCAACAGGCTCTTTTCTTACCTCACACTCCTATATTTACTTGAATTTTCACACAAAAGAAGAAGTGATGCCTTTTGTGATCATATAATGGAAGAAGCTATTGCTACATAGTGATGAGAAGCGGAGTGATCCAGGAAATTGACTACATTAACTGCCCCAAGTTTTTCTATTATATCTGTGATACTCATTAATACTATTTCTTATAACAATATCTTAATTCTTTTTAAAAATTAGAAACTAATGCTTTCCATGGTCAATGATCATAAGGAAAAAAACTTTTCTTCCTTGAAGGATTGTCTAGATTAGGGGGAAAAATAAAAAATAAACCCTCCCATTGTTTATCAGACCTCCTTTCAGCTTCAAAACAGAAATCAGAAATGTAGTATATCTCATTAAAATAGAAATGTCAAGGCTAAGATGAGTTCTGAAGGACAGAAAAAGGTAAAGATCCCTCTTAAATATCATGGCATTGCTAGTTCATTAAGTTGGAACTAGAACTGTTAACTGAGTTGTCAACTGCTACTGAGAAGGAATTAAACTGAAACAGCACTTTGATATACTCAGTGGGTGCAAAGATTTAAATACCATCTTTTTGTATCTAATGAGAATTAGATATTGAACAAAATGTCTCAAAATGTCAGTTAGTAGAACATGTGCTGTTGAGAAAATTTTCAGGAGACAAGTAGAGCAAGCAATTAATTGCCCCTATACTACAGAAAAGACCCCTTTAGATGGCTTTTAAGGATATTTAATAAGAAAATGTGGTGAAATAATCATTAAGGAATTATCAATTTATTCTCTCATATTAAAGGATGACCCAAATTATAGGATTATATTCTGACTATTAGGAACCCATTCTCTGTCATTGTATTCTTCTATAACCACACTTTCTATGCTTTAGCTGCTTACATATATATAATCGCAACAATAGCAGAACTGACTAAGTAAGATGTTCCTGGGCTACAACATTTGTAATTTCAACAGATGTTGTGCCATCATTAATTCCAATGACAAACTAAGTAATTTTTCTAAAAGAAATTGCTGGAAGAAAATTGACTTGAGTTAACTAAACCCAAGACATTTTAGTATATTTTACCTGCTTTGTTTGTATTTGATTATTTTGCAGAAAGGATTAATAACAGTCCATTGATCGATTAAGCATCAAAGTCAAAAGTAATAAACCCCTTAATGTTCTGAAACCATTTTCCCCTGCAAATTGAATTACGACAAGCCCTGTACAATTTTTAACACACAAACAAAAAGTTGAATAACATTTGCCACTGTTTTAATAAAACAGTTTCATGTTCACTGACAACACTTCTTGGGATATCTTTGGACATCTGTCTTTGGATAACAGAGTCATATAAACACTTAAGCCTGATAGACAATTAAAAAAAAAAAAAAAAGAAAAAAAGAAAAAGAAAAAAAAGAAAAACAGGATAGGAACCTGGAAAAAGAAGTGTAAGAGGGATTGAAAAGGAGAGAAAATAATCAGAGCTTTGTTGAACTTTATGAGATTTCTATTGGCCTATTCCTCCAGCCTGTCAAGATCTTTTTAAAGTGCAGAACAACCGTCTGGCCCATTAACCGCTCCTCCTAGTTCTATGTTGTCTGCAGGCTTGCTGAAAAGTGAACTCTGTCTTATCATCCACATTGTTTGTGAAGATGTTGAACAGTATTGGAAACAGTGTCGACCCATGAGATACATCACTGTAGATGGGCCTCTAGCTGGACTTCATGCCACTGAAAACAATGCTTTAAACCCAAGACTTATTAATGTCAAAATCCATTTCCCTCCTTTTGTCTGCTGAGCTAGTTGTTTCATTGTAGAAGGTTATCTGGTTGGCTAGTATGATTTTCCCTTCATAAATCTATATTGACTACACCTAGTTACCTACTTGCCCATCCTTCATTTAGAAACGGTTTCCAGGATTATTACCTCAAGGAAACAAAGTGAGGTTGAGTGGCCTGTAGTTCCTGGATACTCCTTCTTTTCATTCTTTAAGACTGAGACGGTGTTTTCTTTTTTTCCCCAGTTGCCAAGAGCTGTCATAAATGATTGACAGTGGCCTCCAAAGTGATGACAACCAGCTCCCTCAGCACTCGTGGGAGCATCCTGTCAGATCCCAGGGACTGGGTACATTCAGATTGTTTAAATGTTCCTTAACCTGCTCCTCCACTGAGTGTTTCTTGTTACAGACTTTCCCTTGGATATAAGGTGCCTAGGATTCTTCAAGATCTGTCTTACTAGCAAAGACTGAGACAAACAAAGCACTGAACACCTTTTCTGTATCCTTTGTCACCAACTCCACTACCCCATTCAGCTGTGGGTCCACACTTTCGCAAGTCTTTGTTTTGCTACTGATAAACTTGCAGAAACCTGTAGATACACTTCTTGTTGACCTGCATATATCCCTTACATGATTCAACTCCAAGTGTTCAGACGGTAACCTTGTTCATGCAGCGAGGTCTCCTACCACCTTAGGCTTTCTCTACATAGGAATTGGGCTTGGAGGAGGTGGTTCTGGAGTCCTTTCCAGAAACACATTCTAAAGGATCTTTCCAAATGTGTCCCTGAACGAGCCAAAATTCAGTCTTCTGAAGTCCTGTGTTGTGATCATGCTTTTTGCTTTTTTCCCTCCTTCTAGGATCCTGAACTCTACAATCCCATGGTCACTGATGTCATGACTGCCAACCCTAACCCTCAGTCCCCAGCCAGGTGTTTTTTTCTTTCTCGTTTCTAATTATAAGTTGCAGCAAAGCATCTCTTCTCAAGAGCTCCTTAATGACCAGTGTCCAGAAGCTGTTATCAATACATCCCTGAAACCTTCTGGTTTCCTTGTACCCTACTGTATTCCCTTCCAGCAGATATCAGGGTGGTTCATGTTCCCCATAAGGACAAGGACCTGCAAATGTAAGACTTTCTCCAGTTACGTGAAGAAGGTCAAATCTGCATCTTCTTCCTGATTAGGCAGCCTGTAGCAGAGACTCACCAGTCTTGTTTACACTGGCTTGTCCTCTAAATGTGACCCCTCAGTTCTCAGCTTTCTCATCCTCAGGGTGCAATTCCACTGCTCTCTCACATTAAGGACTGTTTTCTGTCATTCCTGAAACACTGGCAGCACTACCTGTGATGACAACGAGGTGGCAGAAATAACATCCAAAAAAAATCACACAATCTTTCTGATTAACAATGAATTATCTTTGCAGAATGCAAACAGGCAGTACCCACAATGTCTCACGAAGGACTGCAGTAATGATACGATATTTGGAGTGTTGTTAAATGTTTCCTATGCCAAAAAATATAGTCTTAGTTAAAGGACAGCAGAAAGCATCCATTTCCAAATGCAAAAATGGGGCACATTCTGTGTGGCATGTGCAGCATTTGTTTTGGGGTGATTTAAAACATAGTAACTCTGAATCAGCATACTTTATGTCTACTTATGTAAATAAGAGCAGAGTCACACCCAGCACCTGTGATTAACTTCTGGGAAACAAGCTGAAAACAGATCTAGTGGCTTGTGCAGTAAATTACAGTGCCGATTGAACACATTCACAATATATATAACAATCTTAATTTCACACTTCCTCTTGGTTAAACAGATTCTAATGCTAAAGCATCTTGTTTCATAGTCTTTTCATATTAATCACTTCAGTTTCACTCTTCTCTCTGACAATGGGTGCAAATGATTTCCTCAACACTTGTTTGCTGTGATGAATAATTATATCTAGGTAATGAAAAGTGAACATTTTCTCTTACCTCACCTCTTTCTATTGCTGTCTGATTCCCATAGCTGATTTCTGCTATGACTGATAAGTGCAAAGTACTAATGTGTAAATACTACATAATCATAGAGGGTTATTATTCTGGATGAATAATGCATAAGTCTAACAGCAATGTTTTGCTATTATCTGGGACTCATTAAAAGTGAATAGCTGTTAGAAATCTTTGCATTTGCCAAATTAGATATCTATATATTTTCTTTGTGCTTGTTTTCAACTCTAATTGTTTTTGTTGCTTTTCATTGTTGTATGTTTGATTGCACCAATATTAAACACAAAAGAGGTATAATGAAGCATTTAATTCCAATAAAACAATAGAAAATAACAATAGTTTTCAACATTTTAAAGTTAAACAAATGATTGAATGTCCAGTTCCCCGGCTTCAAACAACGATTAAATCCACATTGCAAATTCTGGCTAGCAACAGTAGAAAAAATATAGTAGATTTCATTTCCTCATTTTTCTCACTTTATGGTTTTCATTAGTGCAAATATACGTACTGAATTAGTGGTAAAATTCAGAAGAGCTTTATAGATTAAACAAAGAGGCCAGAAACAAGATACTTGACTGGTGTAATTAATGGAACTTTACCAGATGATGGGCCCAGAAGAACCTGAAGCTCTCTCATGCAGGAAAATGCTATTTGAGTCCTTTTTTCATTTTTTCAAAATATTGCGTGACTGCTACACCAACTCCTTTCTCTTTTTACACTCAAAATATTGTTATGGGTGAAAAGGAGACACAATGCATAAAGCTAAGCATTTAGTTAAAATCTTAATAGTTAGATTATGAGAACTATGAGTGGTCCAGATTTAATTAGAAGAAATAAAAAATAAATTAATACTGAAAGTAATAACAGTAACAACACACTTAAAAGTATTTGTAACCCTTTCCCTGTTGTTATTCTAACCTTTACAGTGCTCCTCTGAGTTCTCGTATGTGTAACTTCAGGTCTGGTGATGACAGTGGCAGGTGGGGCCTACAGTGAGTTGTCAGCATCTGGAGTCCTCTCTCAAGTCCTTTCCTGTGAGGAGTATGAAGCTGATGTTGGTTCTTCTTCTTTGGTCCTTCTTCCTTCTTTCTTTCTTTCACACACCTTCAGTTCATCTGGGGTTATTGTTTTCTAACATGCTTTTACACCTTGCTATTTCTTTAATGTTCTGCAACTCATGTTCAAATTTTTGCATGTTAGATTCTACGTCTTTGTCCTCCTTGTTTCCTCTACAAACAGATCTTCCCATCTCCAAGTCTGCATCTTTTTTAATGGGCCATCAGTGAGTTGTTTGTAGCATGGAGAAGAGGGAGGAGTAGAGGCTGTGCCTCATGTCTTACGATGCCTGTACTCTTCCACACATGTTGTGTGCTTTTATGTCTCCGGATCTCTGTGCTGCCGGGTTACAGGGTTATGCACAACATTGCTCTACTTTTTACAATTATATAATCACGGGAGCAGGAAATTGAATTTTGATGTAGTTGAAAAAATACTTATAATTCCCTTAATTTCTATTGGCTATTCTGCAATAACACAATACCTCTGACTTGAAACCAAACCTTTGTCCTTAATCTATGAAACTTTTATTGATGAAAATTTCCTATAAACTGGTGTATTTCTCTAAAATGTTTTGGTGACAATGAATCTACCTCTTAATACCACACTGCGTTTGTATCAAGTTTCTGATCTTGCTTTTCACTGTTTCTTTAACATAACATTCTGTGCAAGTTACAGGTGGGAAGTATTGTTGTTATGTGGAATACAACATATAACCGTGTCAGACACCAGAGAGAAATAGTGTATGGTTTTCCTTAAATAAAACAAATAAATGAACTTGGTAGTAAAAACAGACATAGTCTGATTACTGATAGACTATTTAGAAAGCTTCTGTTAAAGATAAAACTTTATATTCTAGGAGCAATAAAAAAATTTATCTTAGCTACTTCTGATATTTAGAAAGACAAAAATTCCAGGCTGATAAAATGAATATCCGTTCTCTGAAAAATTTGTATAATTTAAAACTTGTTTTAAATAAAGCAAAGACAAGAAGTCATAATGTCAGCATAACAAAATGAAATTTTTAAATCAGTTCATTAAAAAGCCGTCACAGTGTTCTAGGATTTTTGAAATATTTCTCTTGGTTTTAATGAGCATGAAGAATTTTATTTCATTGAAGAGAGAACATTTCCTTTTAGACACTGTATAATACATGACATTAGAAGTTCTGTATTTTCATTTAAACATGCTTGACTTGGTTTATCAATGTCTGGATTGAAAAGACTTTTTTATGTCTGTGGTGCCACAAACTGGAATAAATTTACTTCATAATGGTTTAAAGAAATATTTGCATAGGAGTAAAGATGTCTCACCATGAAATGATGAAATCCATTGTCAGTCAGAAACATAGTAATTAGGAAGGCAGCAAACATGGAATGATTGTAATAACTAGAAGTGAATGTTTTGGGCTTCTGGAGGCTTTGTTAAGAACTGGCTGCCTATGTAGACTTTTAGGAGGGGATTTTTAGCCCTCTAGCTATAGATCTTAAAACCAGGTCTGATTGACGTGCTTTGTTTCAGAAAGTTGTTTAGTTGCTGCAAAAATCCCCTGACTCAGTAGGCACTGAAAAATTGAAGTTTCCAGAGGAGTTGAAGTTCTTTGGTGATTTACTGCAAGTGGATTTCATGAGCAGTAGTGATGCAATCAGAAACTTAGTCTCGTGGTAGTGCTATCCTATGCTGCTTGACCTGTGAAACAAGGGCTATGAAGGCCTAACCCTAATGAGAACTTAACTCCAAGGAATCTATGGAAAGTTTAAATTTATGTCAGAACTCTGGGAAATTCTAACATTACCATTTATATCATGAGTAAACATTTTTGGCCCATCTAGTGGGCTAAAATAAACCAGGGGATATTAGTTATTAGTAGGAATACATTGATGTTTTTTGGTTTTTTTTTTTAAACATAAAAATATATAAAGCGTTTTAATCTTGAGACAGACATCCCCTGTAATTGCCCATTAATATCTCCATAGGCAGAAAGACTCCACTCAGATTCATACTGAGGACATGAAGAGACTGTGATCCTGTTTGGTAGACTCAACAGTACAGACTTGGGCCCTAGATAAGTAGATGGACTTCTAAGCTGCATTGCATAGAGCCTTCCTCCTCCTATGCCTGAACATCCTTGTATATCTCTTGAGTTTCCATGTCTGATAGATTTATTTAACTCATAAAGTTCATGACCTTATCCCAGTTCATAATTCATGTTTCATAGTTTGTTGTAGAAAAAAAGTTTCCACTACTGTTGAACGCTTTGAAGTGTTGTCACTTAAAGGCCACCTTTACAAGTAAGTACTCTTACTTGAGGAAAGACTTTTAACAAAACAGGGTGTATTTTTTCAGTTTTGCAATTGTCATCACAATACTCCCAACTCCAAAGAACTCTTAAAAGGAAAAGCACTCTAGCTAGCGTAAATGAGGTATACTTGAAATCACTATTGATCTGCATCTAAAGTCTTATCTGGGTGTTTATGAAAGGTTATGAATGCAAAGTGTAGAGACTGTTGAACTCCAGGAGTATGTTTTTGTATTGCAAGATAAGAAAGCCATATATTTTATCTGTTTACAAGCCTTGTGCCTTGCAGAACATATACCACTTGGAGAACATTTTCATATTCTTTTCCTCTCACAAAGTCTAGAGGAACATGCAAATTGATAGCAAACAGGTTGAATTCTTTTCCCACATACTGAAAAACCAAATTATTAAAATTTAAACAGAAGTGCAGATTTCTACCGAAAATAAGAAAATCTAGAAAATAAGCACTAAACCTGAACTCTTGACTGTGTGATAGAGGGGCTTGAATGATGTTTCCCAAGAAATATATTCTTGAGAAATCTTCTCAGCAAGAAGAACACAGTTCAAGTAGAGAACAGAAAATGCACTCTTTAGTGCTTATTGTAATGTTATCAATGCAAAAAGCAGCAGTAGTGTGTACCAGTATTCCACAACTAGAAGTCTCTACCCTTACAATTCATGTCTGCTGCTGAGGTAGATTTAGTTGAGTAGCTCTCAGCCGGTGAAACATTAGACCTGCTGTATAGAGTTCTGTGGTTCTGTGTCTTTACTAACCAGCTCTGGCTGTAGCATAGCATAGCTGCAGTGAGTGAGAACAGCTGGTGGGGAACCTTGGAGAGGAGAGGAGAGGAGAGGAGAGGAGAGGAGAGGAGAGGAGGGAAAAAGGAAAGAGTCTGCATGTTGAAACCAACAAGAATTATATAATAAACCTCAAAACACATCAATATAATTACATTAGAACTTGTACTTTTACTATTAGATATTTCTTAAGTGATTCAGATACCACCCAAAAATGTGACGACGGCTGCTCTGTGATTGCTTGTCAATGCAAACCAAACAAGTCAAATAAATTAATCTGAAAATAAATTCTTCAGGATGTAACTTTTCCTGAACTCACATTGAGATTCGTTTTTTAACCCATTGTTTCCGTTTATGGCTCTCACACTCAAAGTTTTGAAGTCCTAGTTCAAAAACATTTCCTTTTGATATCATATGAATCTACTTTTTATGGTACTTTTTTTTTTTCCTCCACCTAGGTGAATATCTAAACACCCATGAACCGGTAGTCTGTCTTCTTCTACTACTACTTCATCTACTACTTCAGGATTTGATTAATAATTTATCAAAGTTACTACAGCATCAAAAGGACTGGTAGGTAGTGGTATACTTAAGCGGACCCTTAATCATGGCCATTCTTTGTAGCACAGAGTGTAAATTCTCATTTATTGAGGAATGAAATAGCTCCTAAGATAGAAGTATTTACTTCAAATGTTTTTGGACTGAAAAAGTTGGCTTGAAACTAGTGATTTTATCTTCCCATTTTTCTGAAAGTATGTACAACTTTGTTGGTTTGATCTGAGCCAAAGTTTTGACACTGTTCAGATAAGGGAAAAATTGTGGGGGTTTTTCAATATTACTCCTAGTTCCAGAAAGCTGAATACATAAGTGTCCTTGTTGAATAAGATTTTCAAAAGTGATATCCAGGGTTTACTGATATCATAATTTTGATCATCTTCTCAATAATTTTTATAGTGATTGCTCCTTAAAGTTGTTTTTCCAGTACCTTATGAGATACTGAAAGTTTCAGATCTTGTGAGGTATCAAATAAGTCTATATGATTAAATACTCATCTTTGGCATTTATTGAATAGATTAGTCTATTCAATAAAGAACCTAAGCCTTAGATGGATTCCTGTACCCAGCTAAAGACCTAAGAAATTCGGCAGCTACGCATGAAGTTTCAGCAGTGAATTAAGTATCATTCAGTTCTGCAAAACAGGACTCTTATACTTTTTCTTGGTATTGTAACTATTGCTCTGCTCCTAAAATGCAAGGTACTGATTTCTTGGACACATTTTTACAGATCTCAAAATGGAAATAATATTCTGATCAAGCATCTAAAAACAAATAGGACAAGGGTAAGGCATATTTCTCATTCTTTTATCCCCTTTGAGTTCTCTGGATTTCTAGAAAAACAAGCAAGAAATAAATTTCACTGTCAATCATTCGAGAAAGAAATTACTTTTCTTTGCATCTTTTCAAGACCTTTCTGTATGTATGGCTAGATGCTTTTCTTTATTGGGTGTTTGTTCCAAATATGCTGAACTATTTGAAACAGCTCTTGGTAGGAGCAAGAAGGGCATAAAAGCAACATCTTGTTGAATCTGTATTTTGAAATGTGTGCTATACACGTAGAAAAGAAGTAAAATAGCATGGATAAGTTTTGAAATGCATGAGTAGTAAAGAAACTTTTAAAAAGAAATCCTTTTCAGGTATTTTGATTTATGAGCCTTGGTTTCTGGTATGTGCCAAGAACAGTAGCTTAAATGTTCTAAAAACTTAACCACCTATCTTTCAGTTATGGCTGCAGCACTACAAGGCAGAATAGCTGTTGATACCATTAACGTATGCTAGTAAGATCGTAGTTGACCTATTTAACTCTCCAGGGGACTTAAGCTCTGGAAGAGTGTAACCAGATTCCAGAAGATATCAGAACACAGGTCTTACATGAAGCTTACTAAGATCAGATAGATACTGCTTGCAGTGCACCTGCTCCATTTTCTAGTCATGGGGGAAAACTACTGAATTTTATATATCTTTTCACTTTGTAGAACTTTGTAGAATCAACAAAAATAATTGTGGACAGAAGACAGTAAAATTTGTAAAAAAAAAAAAAAAAAGAAAAAAGAAAAAAAAGAAAAGACATACAACCAAAAAAAAAAGCATGTTAGAACCATGTGAGAAAAATTGAATAGGAAAACTCAAGATAGTTTACAGAAATTTTTTTTATCCTGCATCAGAAAAAAAAGTTTTGTATGATGAAAGGTTGGAACAATGTTATGAAACATTGGAGATAGTAGATTAACATTCTCATTCCTATTAATATCCGTGATTTTGATTATTTTTACCAAAATACTGCTAGTTTTTGCACAGCAGTGTTAAATGTTTGAAGTAATATTTCTGCTAACATCCTTAGGAGAGTACAACTCTTGTTTTAACAGTCTCTCACTGAATTTCTATGACAGCGCCTTACATTGATATTTCAATTTATATATCTGAAAGCTGGGGAAAAAATGCAACTTGATTTTATAAAAGGTAGATCATTCCAAACAAATTTACTGCCTAAAATTATGACTAATTTTCTGAGCAAAAGGACATACACTATCTTAAATTTATCCAATCTTAATTTCACAGAAGTTCTTAGATTAAATTCTTACATCAAAATGGAGGAGAATATTATATAGTTTAAGAAGGGCGAAATGAATAAGGCAGTTATATAAGCTGACTAAAGTGGTTTCACCGCAAGACAGAGGACATCAGTTGTACTGAAAGATGAACAAAGATGGAGAGCTTTATATGTGGAGTACCACAGACTATTCTTCATCTGTATTTAATGTTTTCATTAACAAATTTGGCACACGGTCTGAAAGGAGAACTTTAAAAATAGCAAAACATTATTAAAGTAATTCAGGAAGAAGAGAATCGAATTTATCAAGTAGAAGTCATAAAGACCAATAATGAAAATTTTTAGTGTACAGCAGTGTGCATTTTAGCTGGAAGTGACAGGAAGAAAGAGATATACTTACATAAGTCACATCATATGGCATTCCTCTGCACCTCTTCTAATTAATGACAAGCAAGACTGATTATACTGACTGTTATACAGTGCCAGTGCAGACATATTGGCTCTATCTATCCATACAAAGTTGTGTAAATGTTTCAGATCACTCAGAGCTGGGGCATCTTTATGTCATTCTCTCACACACACACAAAAGAACTTTAGCCGAGAAAGAATGTGATTGCAGCTTACATATAGGATTGCAGTTCATCTAGCAGATAAGAATGAAATTACGTTATTGACATAAGAGGAAATGGATCAACTTTACTGCTGAAAAAATTAGACTTGAAATTGGAAGACAAACAAGATTTTTTTAATAAGCATATTAAGGGCAAGAAATCAAGTAGTTTGAAGACGGATCCTGACATTTATGAGCAGATGCTGATCTCAGTGAAATAACAGAAACTTCTAGTCCTCTATTTTCCTATTACACTGGATTGGGAATTTCCATGAGACAATATGATATCATTTGAATGAGTACTGTAGGAACACAAAACGTTTGAAGGTGGAAGAGACCTCAGGAAGTTATCTAGACCAGCCTCTTGCTCAAAGCAGGGATAATTTCCAAGTCAGACTGGGTTGCTCAGAGTCTTGCCTGATCTACTTCTGAAAATTGCCCAAGATGGACATTCTATGAACTTTCTAGTCAACTTGCACCCATACTTAACCTCTCTTAGTCTGATTTTTAAAAATTTATTTTATTTTTAAAAGGTGTTTCTCTTGCTGCAATTTGTGAAAGCCCGTCTTGCACTTTTGGTGAACACCACTAAGAGAAGTATATCTTCACCTTCTACATAACTCCCCTTTACATAGTGGAAGATGCAAGCAGATACCTACCCCAAGCCTTCTTTTCTCAAAGCAAAACAAGACAACCCTTTTGATCTATTTACACTCACACCATGCACTTCTGCCACGCCCTAGTTATCTTAATGATCTCCCACTGGACTCACTTCAGTTTGTCAAGTGTCTTTTATGGATGGTTTTATAGGTGTAGCCGCCTGAGTAAAAACAGAAGGTGAAGAAAAACATCTATGATGTGCTATCTATTTCCTCCCCACCTCACTCCCTCCACCACCCCCCCAAAAAAAAATGCCACAAAAATGTTGCTTTTAAGACATTGACTGTTTTGTCATTGTTTTTGAGCTTTTGACGTTATGGAAAGATCTATTATTCAACTATTTTAAAATGAAGTATAACAAGCATGATATGATAAAAAGAAATGAATACACTAAGAAAGTAATATAAAGTTGTAGAAATATTTCATAAAACTATAAAGATTATGAGAAAGAAATATAGCAACAGGTGGATTCTAAAAAGTAAATTGACATTTCCTCCTTTGGAAAACTAATTACTCAGAGAAAAAAAATCACGCATTTGATTTGAAGAATTACTGATTATATCAGCAAACAAAAATAAAATGTAATACAACTGAAAACAGTATCGTAATTGCTAATAGCTACAAAACATATCTGATGTATAACCAGAGAAAATAAAACGCTTCTTAAGTGCAAGATATTACATCTAGGCAGGAATAATCATAACGAGCTTTAACTAAAGATGTAATGGATCAGAAGTAGAATGTGTGTTACTAGAGATGATGAATATTAGTGACAATTATTTTAATGACATTTTCAGGAAAAGTTTTGAGTTCTGTTTTTTTTTAATTTTGTAATCACAACACCTTATTTCAAGAGCTCTGTTCTTGCTCTATGCCATATACTTGTAAATGTGGTTAATGCTATATAATGGCAACAGTCACCATAGTGACATGCAGACAAGGTGATGGTCTGTGAATGCATATGTGGGCTTGAAATTTTGGAATCTAAGAGGGGAATATTTAACAGAAAATGCCAAACACATCTTACTAATTGACATTTGTAGTTTTATTATAGATGTTCACCTACACTATTGCCTGTTACCTAGACGTACATATTTTGTAGAGGTCTGAAGATTTTTAACAGTCACTAGAATGATTGCATTGGCTGAAATAGAATAGCAATACCCATCATAATTCATTATCTTATCCATAAAACATTAACAATCAATTTGGGAACAAAGGCTAATGATATTTTTCCTTAAAATTGAAAGAAATATGCTAGTTCGATTTAATTTACACGTTAAATAATTTAATTTGTAGGATTCACAGACCTCTCATCTCTGTACTGCTTAATTATACCCTGATACAAAGAGAGAAGAAATATTTCAGAAAAATAAAACAATGCTTAGAAACACTATAAATCAAAGACTGAACCTGAATTTGAATTTTGTGGTAGGTAAGGAAACTTAATCTGGACAGAAGAATGCAAAAACCTGTAATTTTTACATCCAGGTTAGGCCCATCTGTGATAATAACCATCTTCTGAAAATGTTGAGAAAAATAATCTTTTTTTCAGTGGACCACAGAATATAAGTAAATTAAGAGGGTAGATGGATGATATTACAGGGTGAAGTAACACAACAGTCCCATAACTACTTTACCAACCAAATCACTGTTGGTGCCTTCATTACCTAAATGATAGAAGGGTCACATTCTTCCTTCTTTTTTCCAGGGATTATGCCTTTAAGAAGACCAAGACATTGTTCTGGCACTGTGCTGTACTTCCAGTAGAATAGATTTTCATGTAGCTTTTAGCTGTCTTCACTAATGTGAGTTTGTGGATGAAATAACATGAATTTAGAAATTAAAGATCTCAATCTATTTAGTTTCTCAGATAAACACCCAGAGTCATGTGAAATGAAGAGGATTCTTTGGAGGTATAAGACTTGAAATGACCAGAAGACACACTGAATCAATGCACTTTAAACAAACTTGGAGTCCCTCAAAGAAACTTTGTGTTTTCTTGGATGTGTAAACTATAAACTAATCTAGAGTCTCTTTGGTTTGTAAGAAACAGAAAAAGTAAACATCATGTTACTTAGTTATTCATTATTTTTAAAAATAAAAATTATAGCCATGTAGAAAGAAAATATTGCAGTGAGATCATAAAAATTCACCATACTAAGGAAACAATTAAATTTTGATGCCATAAAACTCACTACAAAGCAATTAATGTTTCCTTATTTTAAATCTACTTAAAAAAAACCAAACAAACAAAAAAAAAACCCACAAAAATCTGCAACAAAACAACGTACTAACAAGAGGTTTTTTCGTTCTTTTGCCACTGCTGAATACATGAGCTTTCATTTAATTCAGAAGGACACGTTGGCACTCAGGTCTTTTTCAGCTAGTTCCAAAGAATTCTCTTCCCAAGGCTTTTACAATTATGGTTCATTTTGAAGATATAGTGTATATTAGCATCTAAACTACATACGAGTTTTATTAATTCATTTACAGTGTAAGTGTAAAAAAGTATTTAATGTCCTCTTTAAAATTACTCACTTAAGCTGTGTTTCCATTTAATTGAGAAGATAAGGTTGCCCTTAAGAAGAATTCATGACTATGAAAATGGAAGCATTGCACCATTAATATGGGAACCAACATGAGTTGGTGACTGTAATAACAAACACAAGATACAGTGTCTGCCTTAAAAATAAGCAACATTAAAAAGCAGAAGAAAATGATTCTCTGGTCTTTTACTGAAGCTATTCATAGTGAGAACCATTTCTTTTTTCTCACTTTCTTTTAATATGGAAGATATGAATATGTGAAGTTGAGTCTGGGAAGAAGTGGAATAGGGGGAGGTGGTATTTTTCTTAATATTTTTCCTTACTATCAATGTATCTTTTTATTGGCAATAAATTATTTTTTTTCCAAAGCTGAGTCTGTTTTGCCCCTGACAGTAACTAGCAACTGATCTTCCTCTCTTTGTCTCAACCCACAAGCTTTTTCATCTTATTTTCTATTCCTGTCTTGATGTCCTTGGAGCGGTAATTGTTTAACTTGTCAATACCTATACATTTATAGGAGAGAAGGATTTTAAGAGCGACTGTTTCTGACTGAGATGTTACCTAAATTTAACTTGACCATCACTTTATCTAGCAAATTTCAGTGGCCCCAAATAAATTTACCTATGTGTATCTACCAATGTATGCATGCATATTGCTTGTGTACCCAAACACCTGCAAATATCTGCAGAGGCCTGAAACAGTTTTTTCAAGACAGTCACTTTCTTAACTTTTATCCTGATTTCAGTTGGGTCTTCATAGATCAAGAGTAGTTCAACAGCCTCTGGCATACTGATTTCTGTAAGCTGTTCTTAAAACATACAGTTAACTAAGCCTGTAATCAAGATTGCTTTTTATTGTTAAATAAGTAGTTTATAATGTGGTAGCTATAGTTCCTTGTACTTTAACATAGCCTTGAAAGGGGGCATATAATAGCAGTTCTAATGATACTCTACAAATCATGCCTAACCTAAATTGAGGTAACCACCGGAATGAGCTCTCTTTCATTTACATGGAGATTAGAATACAAGAATATGTACAAACAAGTACACAAGCTAGTTGATGTGCTGTAAACTCCCACTTAATTTGGTCTCTTGGTAACCTGCTAACTCATATCACAGTACTATTTGCCATGTACTATATCCTTCTGCAAGTAAATAAAAACTCCATCAGAATGAGACATTTATTTGGAAATCATTAATTCAGATGTAATTTGCTGCTGTATTCATTAATATTATTAAAGGCACTAGAAGTTAATACAGAATGAGGAATCATGCATTTCCGTTAGGGCGCATTCAGACACCAGCCTCTCACTTTGTAATCAGGTCTTACTAAATGATGTTACTCATGGAATCAAAGAATCATCAAATCATGGAATCATAGAATGGTTTGTATTGGAAGGGACCTTAAAGATCATCTAGTTCCAGCCCCTATGTCATAGGAAGAGACATCTTTCACTAGATCAGGTTGCTCAAAGCCCTATCCAACTTGAGTTCGAACACTTCTAGAAATGGGGCATCCACAGCTTCGCAGGGCAACTTGTTCCAGTGTCTTATCACCTTCACTGTAAAAATATTCTTCTCTGTATCCAACCTAAATCTACAGTCTTTCAGTTTAAAACTGTTGCCCCTTGTCTTGTCACTACAAGACATGGTGAATGGTTTCTCCCCATCTTTTCTATAAGCCTCCCTTTAAGTACTGAAAGGCCACAATAAGGTCCACCCAATGTCTTTTCTTCAGGATGAACAATCACAAATTTCACAATCTTTGTTCATAGGAGACACGTTCTAGCCCTCTGACCACTTTCTGTGGATGCCCTCTGGACCTGCTCCATCAGGTCCTTGTCTTTCTTGTGTTGCAGACCCCTGTGCTAAAAGCAGTACTCTAGGTAGGGACTCAAAAGAGCAGAAGAGGAGAATCATCATCCTCCTGCTGGCCACACTTCTTTTGACACAACCCAGTATACTATTAGCTTTCTGCCCTGCAAGTGCACATTACTGGCTTATGACCATTTTTTTGTCCACCAGTGTTCCCAAATCCATCTTTGCAGAGCTATTCTCAATCCATTCATCCCCCAATCTATTATAGTGGGGATAGACCTGACCAAGGTGCAGGATGTTGACTGGGCCTTGTTCAACTTAAAGAGATTTGCACAGGCTCACTCTTCAAGCATGTCAGGATCCCTCTGGATGGCATCTAGAGTTTTTATAGAGTACCAGCTGCACCTCTCAGCTTGGTGTCATCAGCAAACTTGCTGAGGGTGCATTCAACCACGCTGTCTACATCATTAATGAAGATATTAAACAGTATTAGTTCCCATATGGACCCTTAAAGAACACCATTCCTTACTGTTTTCCACTTGAGGCATTGGCTGTCACTCTTTGGATGTGGCCATTGAGACAATTCCTATTCTATTGAATAGTCTGTTCTTCAAATCCATACCTTACCAATTTAGAGAGAAGAATGTTGTGTGGGATTGTGCAAAAGGTCTCACAAAAGTCAATGTAGATGACATCTGCAGATTTTCCCTTTTCTACCTATGCAGGTACTGCATTGTAGAAGGCCACTAGATTAGTCAGTTATGATTTCTCTTTGGTGAAGCCATGTTGGTTGTCCCTGTTTTTCATATGTTTGAACATGTCTTCAGGAGGATCTTCTCTGTGATCTCACCAGGAACAGAAGTGAGGCTAATTGAATGAAGCTGATCAAATATAAATAAAATTTAATAAATAGACGGTATGGAACAGGGCAGATCATGCTACCCCAATACATTTTTCTTATTTTATTTTATTTAGCAAACTTTGTGTAAAGTTAGGCTCTTTGTATGATAGTGTGTTTATTCTGAAGCACAGTAGTATGATTTTAACAGGGTGCATGAAGAATA
The DNA here is from genome assembly GCA_013400375.1 of Thinocorus orbignyianus. Classification (NCBI taxonomy): domain Eukaryota; kingdom Metazoa; phylum Chordata; class Aves; order Ciconiiformes; family Thinocoridae; genus Thinocorus; species Thinocorus orbignyianus. The sequence continues at coordinate 96,088 of VXBW01007290.1, read as the reverse complement.
TGTCAGGAACACATTATGCGGCATGGGATATGAAATATGTAAATAATTTGAATGACTTCACCACTGTTCTTTAGGAAAACACAGAAACCACTATTTACTGTATCTGAAAACTCAGTTTACATATAGGAGTTTTCCAATATATTCATGGGCAACAGCTCCGGTGTCAGTAAAATAAGGCTAAGATTAAAAATGCCTTTATTGTCTAATTATATCACAATATTATTGTTCATACCATAGGTAAGAAATAGCAAGAACTATTGCAAGAGAAATTAAGAATTACCTATTTTTCTGGTGGATACATTGGAAAGCTGTTATCGGTTGTTATCAAGAGTACAGAGAATCAATTCAACTTCATATTATCACAATGAAAAAAAGAATTAAATAAAATCTGCCTTTATGAACCTTGTCTCTTGGTAGCTGTTTCATGTTAATGAGTTTATTAGCTCAAGTGCCTTTAGCATTTTGGAGTAGTACTGCAATTACAACAAATTCAGAGCTGTAAGTGCCCAGAGATTTTGTCAGTGGGAAGAGCTTTTTAAAAGTTATCATCTTAATGATTTTAATCATTCCGTTGGAGCAAAGAAAAGGGTGAAAATATGAGTAGCGATTGTTAATTATATGCTTATTTTATAAATTAGATAGGGAAAATATTGCTTACAAAGAAATAAGAAATATTTGGCATCTAATAAAAATTTTCTTTTTCAAATCCTTCATTATATCTCAGTGTGGTATCTGCATGAAGTCTGATCACTTGAAGCAATAAAAACAAATGTGACAGGTAAAAGATGCCAAATCAACAGTTTATTAAGCCAGTTTAAGAGTAAAAACAGTTGGAAAGCATTGGACTAATGGCTACAACTGGTTCATAACAAAGGAATCTATTTCATTGCAACATTTGTAGCAAATAAATAAATTCCAGGATTCTCATTCAACTTGTCAATGCTATTCCTCATTGAGATAGACAGATTTGGTAGAAACATCAAGAGATAGAGAACATGTTAGCTAAAAGACCAATTCAAAGAAGTTACAGAAAAATGTGCTTGAGAGAAGTGATGCAGCTCATATGCATGCTCAGCTTCTTCAGGTTCCAGAAATATCAAATTGGATGGTTTCATGTGCATTTAGTAGGCATAGATGGCCTGGAATAACTAGTATTTCATTTCACGAGGCGAGAAGAGTATTGCCTGAAAATTAAAACAAACAATTCCTTGGCTAGGAATACCGACTCTTCTTAGAACTGGTATTCTAGGGATGGATGTTTACACAGCTATACCTGCAATTTCATAACAATGAGAGGCTGGATTTCATAGGGGCAAGTAACAGTTTTCCTGAGATGAGAAAAACAGATAAAGCAGGAAAAAACAAACAAACAAGCAAACATAGAAAAAAATAAATCACCAAGTATGAACTGTCATTCTTCATCAGAAGACTCTACAGAGTCTATAGAAACTCTGCAGTTTGAGGATTTGGGTGAGACGAAGATCAGAGCCTCTGATTTTTAACAGAGAACACCTATTCCACTGTGTTCTTGGGCAATTAAGGGTTTAGAAGGCAACTTTAAAAGGACGTGAGTACGGTGAGAATAAAACTTGCATAATAAAGGTAAAATTTCAGCAATAATAAACCGATTGTTATAAAACCAGTATCCTTGTGGAAAAACTAACTGCCCATGACTTGGATGGAAGTACTCTCCACTGAGTTAAAAAACAGCTGGATGGCCAGACCCAGGGAGAGTTGGTGAATGAAGTTAAATACAGCTGGCGACCAATCGCAAGTGATGTCCACCTGAGCTTGTTACTGGGGTTGGTTCCCTTTACCATCTTTATCAATGATCTCAACTAGGGGATTGAGTGTACCCTCGGTATGTTTGCAGATGACACCAAGTTAGGTGGAAGTATAGACCTGCTTGAGGGTAGGAAGGCTTTGTAGAGGCATCTAGACAGGAAAACTTGAAAAACTTGAGCCCTTTTTTCTCCAAAGCAGGATGACTTACATTTAAAGCTAATTCATGAATGAGGCTGAATTGATTCGATCTGTGAGTGGTGCCACCTGCTTGCAAGCAAAAGTGGGGAGATAATTCAGGGATTTCTACAAGAGGAGCTTTTGCTGTTTCTTCCCTTGAGAACTCAAGAATGGATTATGGGGATTGAGGAGCAGCTGTGCAGGTCCGAACCATATGTTTGCAAACGAGCAACTGATTGTGCTAATAAGGCAAAAAGTAGTTGAAGAGTGGTATAGTCTCTTCAACTGTTTTGACTGTGCTCTTGCAAGATTATCAGAGTTAGGTGAACTGATTCTCTGTAACAAAAATAGTCATCCCAATTGTTGGATGTTATTGATAATAATTATACTTGTATGTACTGTTTCTGAACATACTTTACGCTACTTTGGCAAAAGACAGAAGAAGGATGATCCAAAGTCAGTCTCTAACAGTAGAACTACAGACAGTATAGTTATGAGGGGAGGAAGTTAGACGTAAGATGAAATGAAAACTTTTGTTAAAAGCTTTGGGGCCTCAAATGGCGTACTGTCAGACTCTGAAATTGTAAATTCTTGATGGAGCTGAACAGCAGATTTTTTTTATTACTGTGCTATAGAAAGGGAAAAAAAGCCCCAAATAACCCTAACCTTCCTACATATTCTGATTTTGGGGTGAAAATTGAAGGTATGTTTGAAAGAGACTTTTCCTATTGCCCATCTTCAAATTTGATGGATTGATATACTTTATAGATATTTCTCTTGTTCTATGTGGTAATATAAAAAAAGCATACTATTCCAAAGAGGAGATGCTGGAGGGCATAGGTGGATTTTGTGTGGATGTATGTGTGGATAGTTTTATATCACCTTTGAACATGTAGTATTGCTGTTTCTTGTTTCTAAAGTCTCTGTTGGAGTTAAGTTCAGTTTATTTTTTAATTAATCTGTGAGGATTCCTTGATGATTTTTAAAAACATTCAAAGCATTTACACAGATATAGTGAAAAGATGCACATATGTCAGGAAAAAAAGGTTTTACATTATTTCTTGTACAATCATAATGGTTTCTCTATGCATACTACTCTCTGTGGATGAGTAACAGGTTATTGAGCTTTGTTTTGAAGTATAAAAGAAAAATAATGGTCTCCTGTACGTTGAGCAAAAAGTCTCACATGAATGGACCCTGACCACTAAGAAATTACATCCTGGTGTGGCAGGAGGAACTGATTATTTCAATTCTTATGAATATCACAATAATAGAGTAACCCTGTATTGGTGAAAACACTAACTATATCAGTTAGTTTAGGCAATACCTATTCAAAAGTAAAGGAAAGAAGAAAATAAATTACTAGAGATTTGCTGAAGATAACTGTGGTAAATGATAAAAATCAGAACTATGCTTAAAGAAATAATTATATGACTGTGGCTTTGAGAAATTTTACACATAAGAACACTGTAAAAAGTAAAGTTTGCAACAACATTCACCTAGTGGAACAGATGTATTGATCCCTGTTTTAAGTGTAGGGTAAAAGCAATTTGACCATCCCCTTAATACTAAAATGCAACTATTTTTTCTTCACTGCGAAGTTCTCAGTATGCTACAACCTGTGATTGTTTTTGCTCTTCCCTTCAGTCCATTAGCTTTCACAAAACTTTGAATGCCTTTTTTTAGGAATGTAAGGAGAAAATACCTTTTAGTTCTTCCTTGACTAAAGGGCTAACTTTTCTAACTTGTGACTTCAAACACACAATAATGCTGGAAAGTACCTAGGTACTTGTCTAGTCATATAAGGTTGGCTCTGGGATTAGTCCAGGCTGCTCAGGGCATTCTCCGGTGACATCTTGGAAACCCTGTAGAGGTCTGCAGGGCCTCTCTGGGAAACCTGTTGCACTTCCTGCTTGTCTTCATGGGATTTTTTTCCTTATATCTAAACCAAACCTCTCTTGTATCAATTTATGCCTGTTGCCTCTCATCCCTGTGCAGGGCCTGCTTCTGTATTCCTGATGATCTCCCCGTGCATACAAACAGATGACTCAAAGCCATGTCTTCTTCAGGTTGAACAAACCCAGATTACTCAGCCTTGCCTTACAGAAAATTTTCTCCAGCTTCCAACAAGTTATTCCATTTATCAATACCTTTTCTTGTACTCAGGGCCAAAAACTGGACAGTGTTCTAGAGTATACATGACGAGATCAAAGTCATGTTGAGTAAAGGGAAAAATCTTTAGTTAATCTCCTGATTACACCTTTGTTGACACAACCAAATCTAGAAGTTAATCTTCCCCTCTGCTGGTCTGCACTGCGTGTTCAGCTTCTTGTCCACCAGGACCTCTATCTATTTTTCACATATTTGCTCTCTAGCCAGTCTGTTCCATCTTTATACCATTGTAGAGGGTTAATGCATTCCAGGCACAGGACTGTGCATTCATCCTTGTTGAATTTTATGACCTATTTTCTCCAGCCTGTCTAGGTGGTTTTGAAGGATAACTCTGCCCTTGAGTATATTGACTATACTTCGCATTTTGTACACAAAGCTTGATTAGGTGCATTCACTCTTGGTCAGGTCACTTACAAAGATATTACATCTTGTAGGTCCCAGAGGAGATCCTGAGGAACACCACTTATAACTGGCCTTATAAAGTAGACTGTGGTCCATTTACCCCTGCCCTTTAAAACACAAGATTCAGCCTTTTCTTCCACCCCCCATCCCCCCCCCCCCCCAGCTCCCTTCCAGGGCCCCATATCCAGACAGCAACATCAACATTTCTCCGACAGAAACCTTGTATCCATGTTGAAAGTTAAGGTAGGCAATGTGCCCTACTCTGCCCTAATCCAAAAATCCAATCATTTCATCATAGAGGGTAATCAAGTTGGCCAAGCCCAACTCAATTTTGACAACCCATGATGGCTATTCAAAATTGCCTTCTCCTTTAGGAAACCAGAAATGCTTTCCAAGAGGACATGTTCTGTAATTTCTTTCAGACTGATCTGGCAAGCCTGACCAGCCTGTATTCCTTGCATTATTGTTTTTGTCCTTTGTGAAGATGGATGAAAACTATACCTTTTCCCAGTTCTCAAGACCTTTCCATGTCTCTCCTTTTAAATGTGATCAAGAGCAGCCTTGCATTACCACCAGTCAGCTATCTCAGAGCTCTTGGAAGCATCCCAGTGTGTTTTGGACTTGAATTGGCTGAGATTTCTCAAGAAAATTCTAACTCAATCTTCTTTCAGTGCTGTTAAAAGTAGCACTTGTAAAATAAGTAGCGCTAGCCAATACATTGGCTATTTCTAATTCAAAATTGGTAAAAGTTGTCATAAACTTATTTTATATTTAAAACCTTTTAAAATCTGATACCATCTGTGTAGTTCTGTAGCTTTCTTTTTGTGCTACCTTGCAATGTAGTTATATTTTAGAGCAGGAAGGAAGCTTTTGGAGTTGTTTTTTGTTGTGTTTTGTTTTGTTTTGCTTTTCAAATATGAAAACGCAGATCTTTCTGATCAAAGTCAAGGGGCCTGAGAAAAAGGCTCATTTCAACTGTAGTATGAACTCTAATTCACCAGCATTGTACAACATGAGTTTCTGTTGAACATGTGTGTACTGTCCCAGATTGTTGCATGTTTTATTGGTTTTGGTGAAAGTTGTAAGGCACACAGTCAACCTGCACACCAGTCTGAGGTACTAGTTTGCTTTCGAGGCATGAACTAATTCTGAAAGCAGTGTGTCAATCTGACACCTCCTTTGGTGGTGTCAAAGGGTACTGCTGAGATGAAAATCAGTTTCCCAATTACTTATTTTTTTAATTCAAGTATTCATTCAATGGGAAAGGAGTTGTTGTTTCTTTTTTGGGGTTTTTTTTTCTGCTTCCTTTAGCTTTCTGGTATGGCTGTAAGCACAAGGTTTTCAGCTGGATAGACATGAATTTGGAAATGTTTCACTTGCTTTCAAGTTAATAGTTGCTTTCAGAAGTTGCATGAAAAAATACCCACAACCCAAGCCACTCTTAGAAAAGGTGAAGGCTTCCTCTAAAAAGAGTAGTTGTGCAGCTGGAATCTTTGCAAAATGATGCAAACTGTGTAGAGAATTTTTTTCTCTCTTCTCCCTACTCTGTCTCCTTATGTATACAGTGCTGCACCTGTAGCATTTGTTATACCATGTGATAGATCATCATATATTGCCCTCTCTGTCCACATTTCCCTTGAAGTCCATCTTCAACACTTTATTGTGACTTTAATTTAATTGTGGCACTCTAATACTAGAACTGGTACCTGTGGCTCATTGAATTCATATTGGTTTAGTAAGATGTTTCTATCACCACCTGCCAAGTCCTCATTTTTTCTGGCACCTAACTGTAATCTAATCTAGTAACAGATTCTCAGCCTGGAAAACAACAGAATTAAGTTCATGTTTCTAAACTCTAAGTATTTTTTAACCTTTTCTTTTGTTCAAAAAACCCCCTATATCTTAAATTATATATAAAGTTGAAATATAGAAGATTATATGTTTAGTTTCATGTGTAATATGAAGCACAATTATTTATTTTTTTAAATGACAATCAACTGACTTCAAATGCATGAAAAACAACAATTGGTTAAAGGAAGAACAATGAACTGTGTTTTCACATGGCATGAATAATTGCAGGTGCAGAGACAGTGTAGTTTACTGATGGAGTCCCTGACTCCTCTGCCTTAACTTTCACTTTCATTTGGTGGTTTGCTTAATGACAATCACTTTGCACTCAGGAGTAGAGGGCTGTGATTGATTAAATGTTTCTATTTTTATCTATCAAGACTGTTTGATCCATAATTCTGTGCAGCACCATTGATTCCAACTTTCTCATCTCATCTGCCAAACTATCACAAAACCAACCAGAACTCCTCTTCTTCATGTCCTACCTCTCACAAGCATCAAGATTGTTCTAACATTATGTTTGTGATGTCTTTCTTGTATTCTCATGTCTCTTATGTTCAACCTGAATGTTGTGGCAGAGAATCCAAGTTCTGTAATCTTCTGCTCTGTGTGCTGCATAAATACAGAAAATCAGCAATTTTTTCCCCCAGTTTCATATGGAACACCCATATGCTAAAAAGTGTATGGATGAGAAAGACATGCAATGGCAATTCTTTTGTATACTTTGATAGCAAACTTATGTGAGATGACAAGCACAATAAAACAAATGCAGATTAAGCAGAGTTCATTTTGAAAAAGATCTAACAAGCTTGCTACAATCACAAAAATGTTGACAGGGAAAACAAAAAGCTTTCAATGCGAACATTTAATGTGCTTCTACAGACACCATTATCTTAATGAAATGGTGAATAATAGAAAGAACTCTTTTGTTTGGAAAAAATTACAATTGCTTATACATCTTCCTTCTGATGTGTTTCCAGTAATAAAATCTTTGGCTAGCCTTTTATAGCCCACTGAGAGTACATATGCACATATTTCTTTATTGTTTTAATAAAATATCAGCAAATAAAGGACGTATGCAACCTTACATAGTCGTTAATGATGGCTATTCTCAATACACAAAAGGCAGCAGCTTTTGTAAGGTTAATATCAGTATTGGCAATCCACAACCAACTTCTCATTGAAATGTTATCAGCTTCTCCAGGGGAAAAAAACCAAACCAAACCAAAACAAAAAGGGTTCCTTTGTTTCTTTTTAATGTTCACAGAGACTGAGCACGTTTCTGATAATCCAAATAGACATGAGTGTAAACCACAATATTTTTGCTTCTTCTGTGTTCATGAAGCATGCAATTACAGCATGATACCTAAAGGTACTTGCAGCTGTATTTATAGAAAGACTAATCAAATTGATTCACATGTGTTTTCCTTTTGTGTGACAGTGAAGATTCTGCATTTTTACTTCTCCCAGTAAAACACAATTCCATTAACTCCGGTAACTGACAACTACTTTATTCATTCGGTAGAGGCTTGTGTGCTGTAGTTCAGACCATAGCTTGAATGCTTGTAACTATTTGCAAAGGGAGGACAAAATAATCCACCCAACAAGAAAGTGTATGCAAGTATATATTTGTGTTGACTGACTTTCAATATGCAATCTGCAATGATTTGAATTCTTATTTCCTACAGCAGGTTTGTTTGCTCTAGCAGTCCTATTCTAGATCTTTGATAAACTCCCAAATTATTCTAATACTCTCTGCCACAGGTCCCAAAAGAACTGCTGGAATTACTAAGTAGAGAAACTGCCCCTTCACTCACAATTCTGCCCTTGTGTTCGTGGTTAAAGAAAATGGAAATGCAGCTGGTACATTACAGAATACATTTCTCTATATAGTTAAATACTCTCTGAGGGGTTATGCTTGAGAGTTGTTTTCCAGTCTTGCAGCTTGAAAACAAACAAACAAAAAGCAATAATTAAAAAAAATTGATCAGATCTTAGAGGTGATGTAAATTGTTTGTGGAACATGCAAAGCATAAATAAGGAAACAGTGGCTTCTGTTGCAAATAAAAACCCCCAACCTTGGTCTGTTCAAAAAGTAAAACTGAGAGAGAAATCAAACTGCTGACTACTATTTTTTGGAATTGTAGGAATTGGTTTCAGTTTGGTCATTCTAAGTGAAAGAAAATTTTTCTGGAAAGAAAAGTGAAGACACAGCAATTTCTGTGTAAATCAAGACAGTAGATGGTATTTTTTCACTGTAACAGTCCTAGCCATAATGCTGTTTTATTCACAACATAATCCTCACTTTGTCATATTTATTTCATGCATGTGACAGAAAGAGGCAAGAATTCTTCAGTACAATTAAGTCTTAAGGCAGAGGGTCGTATTTGTTGCTCTGTTTTCAAGTAATACCCATTTCACTACTTCCACAATTGTCTGAACAGTAAGATCTCTCAAACAATTATGTAAAATGTTATATTCCCTAACAGTATAAATTTTAATTATCAGTTAAAATTTTAAAAAACACTTTCTTTAAGATACAAAAAATAGTCTTTTTTTGTTCCTCTTTTTAGTGTTTTGGTTTTTTTTTGAAAAAGATAATAAAGTTTTCTATGCATTCCCCTTAAACTATTTTAGAAGTGTAACAGATTTGTTTATTTATGAGAAAGTTCAGGCAAATAACAAGTAATTAGAAGTAACGAGTGTCTGGTTGTTTGTTTCAGGATTTTTTAATTTATTTTTTTAATATGCCATGTGTAAGTTTTGTGAGAAAGTGGAATAATCTTAATGTAAGGTCACATAGTCAACATTTAGTGTTCTCACCAAAACAATAATGGTTTTCTATCCTATGCCTCAGGTTACTACTCTGTTTTACTATTATTTTGCTATAAAATATACAAAAATAAAATAATAATAAAAAAATTGTTACTTAAAATAGAAATGTCTTTCCTGCAAGATCAACTGTGGTCTTTGAAAACAACTAGTAAAAGTTTTGATAAACAAGGAAGTATTAATCTTTTGAGAGTTTTGTGTAAGCAGTCATAATGGCTTCTTTTGTCATATCTCAAGTACTTTTTGCCCAGAAAACTTCTGCTGGTACTGAAATATAATGTAGTCACTAAACATTTTTCAATCAGTTACGGTTATTATCACTCAATTCTAACTGACATCTGAAAATGTTTGTCACAAAGAAATATTTTCCAAAAAGTCTGATGAAAAATATTTGAGTGAGATATGACATAATGGAGAGAATTAGCTACTCTGAGGCTTCAGTTCTTTTAGTAACTTTCCTTGGATTACTTAGAAATAATCCAGTTTTAAAAAGGCTCAATACTCTTACTTCTGAATATGTAGACCTCTTGAGGTGCTGAACTTCCTTTTGATTTTCTAAAAACATGCTTAGAACTATTCTAGCATTTCAAATGTCATAGCACTAGTCCCTGCAGCAGTGACTGAAGATGAAAACTGTGAAGCATTATTGTTTTAAAAACTTGGTCTAATTAACTTACACATCTGGAGTCCAGTCTTCAATACACTGTTTTTGACTGATTAGTATTTCAGAGTTTGAAGACAACTTTGGAATCTACAATGAACTCAATTTACTCTATTGGGTTTAAAACTTCTGAAGAAAAAAGAAGACTAATAGTTCTAAAAGTAATCTCCAGACAACCCAACCACTCTTTGAATCCAAGTACTCCATGTAAACAATAGCAAAATATTTATTTCTATGTTATCAATTTACATCAGAAGAACTGTTTTGTCAAAAAAA
>VXBW01007290.1:70945-85836 GCA_013400375.1 Thinocorus orbignyianus | reverse complement strand
TTTTTTTTTTTTTTTTTTTTTTTTTAAGTAAGTCATAGCAAAGATGAAAACTGGTGGGAGTAGGGGAAAATATAAAATGCAAGATGGGAGCAAACAAGGGATCAGAAAGACATCACATACACAGGGGAATGCCAGTGCTGTCTGCTAGTCCCTCCATTTGTTATTGCTGGAGTAGCTTTTTTGGCTTCATTTCATAGTTTCTCTTACAAGCCTGGAAGGTTTAAAGAAAAAGAAAATCTTGGAATATCTTTAATGAAGAGGAGACATTTCTTCTTCCAAGTAAAGGAGCTGTCAAGGAAGTTCCTCTCAAACCAGAAACAAGTGCTGAAATGCTGTTCTCTGCTTTGGTTTTGGATTCATGCCTTCGTGACAGAATTTTTGTCAATGTTCTTTTCTGGAAGGTGAGTTTGACTTTGACACCAAAGGTGTCAAGATGTATCCTGTGCCAGAAATACGAAAATTCTTTTGGTTTGATATAGTGTACCACCAAAGACAGACCGAGGAGAGGCAGAGCTCGGTCAATTTATGATCTAGTTTAGGAGTTTTTCCTGAAGTTTAAATATCCTTGACTACTGTTATATTTGTCCCCTGAAGTAAGAGAGGCGATTCCTTTCAATTTTTCAGTAACTTCTTGTATATTTAAAGACTGTTGAATCCTCTGGAGTATAAGGGATAAATAAGTAATAAATAAACTCAGAATTTCCTTCACATATCATGGTTGCTGTCTTATGCATTACAGAGTATAGCTGCTTCAGAGAAGAAGATGATGACAGGAAAAAAATTCTTTTATTTTTAGAACAATGATGAAATCAATGACTTAAAAGGCATTCCAGGCTTATATTGAAGAACAGAAACAGTATCAGGAAGGTATGGTTTTTAATAGCCTGAAAAACTAAAACCATCTTTATTGTGCCCTTATTGAGGAAGAAGTATGGACAATTTTTCCCTCTCTCAAACTTCCATAGAAATGGTTGCTACCTTTCTCAGCCCACTTCTAAGCTGCACGTGGGTGTTCTTATAAGTATTTAACTGCAATTAAGGAAATATTAAGCAATTCTCTCTTCCTCTGCAGTCACTTAAATATTTTGAAGCTTGGGAGTTGGATTAGAAAAATATCTAATTTCTCCATTTCTTCAAGCTTTTCTTTTAATTTCCTTAGATTTTCAACCATTTTTTATTTGGAAAGTAAATTATAATTTTGAATATTGTCATAATATTAATAAAAAGTTCCAGTTCAATTTGTGTTTCCTTAAACACTTTAGGTACATGAAGAGCTTGGTACATTTTATGTAGATAAATTTCTTTTATGGCATGTACAAACTTGTTTTTCTAGTTAAATTTAGTAAGCCCATTAGAAGTCTTCTAGAATTAGCTGGTCACTATTGTATTTATGATATACTGTAAAGAAATACATGCTGGAACTTCTACAGGAAGTTGAAGAGCTGACTCAGTTCCTGATACTAATGATTTGTCAGTTGCAGCCCCATTTAGACAAGTGGAACAGACTCAATAAACAGTGTCCTTAATTTGTCTGAAAATACACCTTAATGTAGCTTGGAAATTAGACAATTCAGCTTTAAATTAGAGGGTCTGGATATTGTGAATCCCTGTCTCTACTTAAGCATAGGATCCATACCCCTGTCTTTTATCCTTGGTTCCCAAATCATGGTTGAGTGAAAGTGTAAATTTAATTATGAGTACTGAAGAGAGGTGGAACCTATAGAAACAGAAAAACCCGAGCAAAAACTCACCCCACTTTTTTTTTTTATGTGTTCCTCCTCCCCCCTGCTTAACTAGCAGGAAGTTTGTAATGAAAGAAGATCCAATTAGTTATTTGTTTCTAGAAGGATCAAAAATGTTCAGACAGAAAAATAACTCTGACTTACGGAGCTTATTAAAAATTGTCTTTAATTGTCTCTGGGATTCGTTTTTTGGTTTACATTGAATGTTGTGAGGTACTTCACTCTCCCCTCCCCCTCCTCTTCAGGGAACACTGCTGCCTTATAGGTCAGGTGCCTATCAAACATGATAGGTTGAAAACGCAACCTAAGAAGTATCCATAAATACATGTAGATCAATGTCAGCTTCTCCTTTGACAAAATATTACATTGCAAAACAAATAGTTTTCTGTTCTAAGGTTCTAAGCTGACTTTGATGCTTTCTGAAGTTTATTTTCCATTTAAAAATTACTGTTGGCTATGTCTAAACATCAAAGTAATATTAAATAGCTTTTATTCTGTTCAAAGTCTTTTGTTCTAGAAACACTTTTGGATAAAAATTAATGTAATAAATATAGAGCACTTCAAGCCTACTCTCTTCAATAAATTTCAAATTACAGCTTCCACCTACCCTAAACGATTCCTAAGGCTCCTTTCTGGTCTTAAAAAATGGTGTTTTCCTTCTAATATTAAGTCTTCATTTCAAATCAGACGCTTCTGGTTTGTTCAGTTAATTTTCATACATATGAAGTACTATTCTTTAAAGTATTCACAAATACTTTAATATTAGCACGTTCATTCTTGAATGAACTTAGTTGCAGTATTTCTTCATTTTTCTGAGTTGAGTGGTATTCTGAGTAAGATCTTGAAGTGATACCTAGTAATATAGGATGATGTGAGATCGAAGACATTGGATGTAACAGATACTTGATGGGTCTTGGAATGACTGTGCTGTTCTGCAAGGCTGCTAGGTGTGTCATTGCTGTTGGGGCTTGAGGATAGTTCTCCCTAAGGATGTCCAAGACACCAAATTGCTTTTTTGTAGTGGAGAAGGAGCTGGAACCTTTACAGGGTTTGTGTGGCAGCCAGTGTGCCAGCTCTTTATGACCTCTCACATTAAGTTCAGCTTATTTTTCAAAAACCTTTATAAAATATGTTTCATAATTGTTGTATATCATTTCTCTCATGAACATAAAATTCTACCACCATTTCATATATATACATATATATAATATTTCAATATGCTAACTCATATTTCTTCTGGTTTTGTTGTTTCCTAGTTTCAGGAACCAGTCACAGATCTTTGGGTAATGATCAATAGTAGGAGAAAATTTTAAAAAGGATTGAATTGTCTGACTGGATGTGCTTCACTTTTCATTAGAATTCTCTTTGCGTATGTGTTGTGGTTTAACCAGGCAGGCAGCTAAACACCACACAGCAGTTTGCTCACTGCCATCCAGTAGGATGGAGGAGAGAATCAGAAAAAAGGTAAAACTCATGAGTTGAGATAAAAACAATTTAATAGGACAGAAAAGGATGGGGAAAATAATAATAATAATATAATATACAAAACAGGTGATGGACAATGCAATTGCTCACTGCTTTCTGACTGATTCTGAAGCAGTCCCCAAGTTGATTGCACAGCAGCCCTGACACACGCCAGCCAACAGCTCTATCGTTCAGCATGACTTCATGTGGTATGGAATATCTCTATGGCGAGTTTGGGTCAGCTGCCCCTGGCTCTGTCCCCTCCTGGCTTCTTTTGCATCCACAGCCCCCTTTCTGGTGGGGCAGTATGAGAAGCTGAAAAGTCCTTGCATTAGTGTAAACACTGCTTGGCAATGGTTAAAACATCAATGCATTATCAACATTATTTTTAACCTAAATCCAGCGCTCACCAGTACACTGGCTATTAGGAAGAAAATTAACTCTGTCCCAGCCCAAAGCAGGACAACATCATAGGAAAGAAAATAAAGATTGATGGAGAAACACTGAAAATGTAAAAGGGGGCAGAACTTGAATTCTGTTTTATCATAAAGATAGTTATTACTGTAATTGTGAGATTAATTATTGTAATTGTTTAAACAAAAATTCTGAATTTTATATGGTGAGAAAAATGAGATTCACAGAAGGGAAGAACTGCATTTACGTTTCCTTTCTACAGGTTTAAAAAACAAACCACAACTTGGTTTCTACTGGAAGCATAATGTATTTCTCAGTATAATTTTATCTCCTTAATGGGGTCTGGTTTACTTTCTTTTAAGTTTTATAAACTTCACGGGATGAGTTTTCTAAAACATATTATCTTCTTGAAGGTCACCTAATCACTAAAGAATTATGTTAAATAAAATGGTTTTGATAGGTTACATAATTATTATATTCACAAAACTGAGTAGCTGCTTGTGTCATCATTCTGTGTTAGTGTACTGAGGGCCTGGTACAGAATAAGAGGATGCTCATGTCAATAGCTGGCTTTCAAATACACAGAGGTGTTGACAATATGAGCATAACTTCCTGAGAGGCAGGTGTCACCCTTTATTTATTGAAACCTGTCTGAGCAAGGAGCCTGACACTACAATTATTAAATACAACCACGGCCATCTGGACCATGAAAGTTTGTAGTGTGTTTGATGGTGGTGTATAGAAATGACATGAATATCAGTGGGTAATCTATGCATTAAACAAGGAAAGAATGTGCAATTTCAGGGACATAGTAAGCATAAAATATATAATTACTCTTTTTTGGGGGTTTTGCTTTTTTTTTTTATTTTTTTTTTACTTTTAGGAAGGGAGGAATCTCAAATGTTTCAGGTCCAGGAATCGTTCCGGACATTCACAACTGATACATTACTTAGCAGAAAGGTCACATATAGAAACCAGTGTAGTTGTTGCAAAAACAATGTCTTCTACTTGCAGCATCTCTGACTTGGAAACTAAAACTAGACAAAACTGAAAAACACTGGTTTATTTTTCTGTTGACTATTGGAAGAGAGAGAGGTTTTTTTGAGAACTGAAGGCTGGCTTTTTATCCAAAATTGTCCTTTTCCATGTTTTCTGTTGTATGTTCTCTTCGTAAATAATATTCTTTTTTGGCATATAATGTTCTAGTTAAAGTTTTTCTCTTTTGTTCTACTTTTAGAGAAAATCTGCATCTTATATGCTACATTGGTTTGTACCTGAATTGAACTGTAAATTTCCTAAAGCAACTGTTAAATACTTCTAAGCCCTATTACTTCTCCATATAGTCTAGGACTTTTTCAAGTCTTGAAGAAAGAAACTTGCCTTAAAAGTCTTCTAGCCATCCTCTTTTACAAACTTCAACTTTTTTCACCTACAATGTAGAATTTTTTTAAAACTTCATTTTACTGCATTAGTTATACAAACCTAAGTAGGGAAAAAAATACTGCTTATATGGTTATGTTTCATACAATTTATAAACATGAGCTAATATGGCTTGCTTTGCATGGACAGTTTTTCAAGTTTTTGTTGTGCTTGATTTGCCATCTGTACTTGTTCATGCTCCAGTGAATTCTGCCTCTAATTAGGGCATGGATAACAGAAAGAGACCTGAAGAATATAAGGGGAGAAAATCAATGGAAGGATGGCATACAATGCTCAGTGTAAAATCCACCATTATTTTAAAGGTAAAAGGAATTATCATAAGCATACACTGAAAAGCTATACCTGTACATTTTCAGAAATGCACTTGCCTTCTTCTATATTCCTATCCTAAAATTAGACATCAAACAGGTTAAATTCCACACCTCTTTGTAACTTTGACAGTTGAAGTGGCTCTCCATTGAATATAACAGTTCAAAATTTAGACTTATGGGGGTTTTGCTGTACGTTTTCTGAAGTTATGCTCGTTTAATATTGTGAATAACAAAATCTCTAGTTATTTTGATGGCGCTTGCCTATGTGAATGTGATGCCTTGTGCTTGCTTTTTTTTTTTTTATAAGCCGTGTAATTCTTAAAGTGTAAACATATTTTCCACCCTTCTCTCTCTATATACACACATTTATACAAATGCATATTTTAGATACATATATATATATATACAAACACAAACCACAAACACACAGAATGTAACTATTTGCTATAAACGATTATTTCATTATTTGAGCAACTGAGTCTTCAAAACTGACTAATGAACTAATGAAAGGCTGCATGTAATAGCCCTCACTATCCCAGTTCCAGTCTACTTTGTGTCATAAGCAGACAAGCAGACATATACAAGCAGAACTTGTATATGCTTCTGTTAAACCCTGAATGGATCTATATATACTCTGATCTATGAATATTCCTGCTCTTGAGTACAGTATTGTATAGTTCAGACGGATCTTAGTCTCACTTGTGTACTGAGGAGCTTCTAAAGATTTTGTTTTCCTCCATGTGGAAACATGATATATTTTAGAAAACTTTACTTTTTAAGTGAAAAGTTTCTTTTCCTTCCATGAAAACAATAAAGCTAATTTTGGGTCAAAATAATCTAGAATTTAATCTCAAATTGCAAAGAAAATTTTAAAGATCAAGGGACCTCATGCTTAGGCAGTGTGTTAATGTATTAGTCATCAGTTAGAGTAGGGTTCAAGGGTTTCTTGGTTCGTGTCTTTTTCTTTTCTTTTGTACTTAGAAACAATACTAGAACTGTTTTCTTTATGTCACGTGTTCGGTAATATACATTCCTGGTAAGACACTAATGAAAATGAATGATGATAGAAGTTAAATTTAAATAAAAATCAAATAAATATGTTTCTGGTATGGAATTCTTTTTCTTTTTACACCCCTAGATATTCAGTGCTTTTGTCCGTGGTATAAAGGAAGAAAAAAGCTGTCTTCAAGTCTGATTGACCTAAGCTGCTGACAGCTACTTAGAGGATGTGTGTTCAGGTGAAGTATATGCTCTGTTTACAATTAGTTGTACACTTTTGGTTATTGTGATTTATTTTGATGCTACTTTCTGCAAACAGCATTTGCTCAGCCTTCTCTTGCTGTACAAGATTTCCTACTGGAAGATAAATTACAGTCCCAAAACAGAAACTCCTTTCTTTCTTTCTTTGAATTCCCTGGAGTAACTAAATGACCTGTCTTTTTGGTTTTAATGGAACCAGCACACTTTGCTATCTAGAATAAATAAAATCAGAGGCCTGTAATAGTGACACTGATAAACTAAGGTATTTTTTCATCGGATTCTTTACTGTAAATTAAACTACTGTTATTTCTGCAAACTTCTCTTTACTGAAGAAGTATACGAGTGCTGAGCAGTTAAGCTGTTAATGTTCACTAAATTGAATGACAATGAATGTACTCAGAAGGCAAAGAACCATCACCTGTCTGAAATTCTGGAGATCTTTCATTACATCAGCCAAAGTCCTAATGAACTGGCTTTCCCATATCTTTTCCTGTTGTTCCTACTAAATACTTCCTGTGAAAAGTATAAGTTAATTTGCATTCATATAAGAATGAAATAAACTTTGATGTTACAATGTTGCTTGTTTTCAAACCTTATCAGGGGCTGCAGTACTTACTGAAGGCTATGAATATGCAAAATCTTGTACTTTCTAGTTTCAGCTCAAAGAACGTTCAGAACTATTTTTCAATAGTATTGTGCGTGTTTTGATCGTACTCTTCTAGCTGTTGGTGACATACAGCAGCGTCTCTACCTTGCTAAGAAAATACAAGGGTATTCAGCATGTATAAATTTTATGCTTGATATTTAGCATGAAGGTATGGAGAAAAAAAACCCCTGTTTTTACGAGATAAAATGGTTGTTTCTTTACATGGAAAGACTGATTTCCTTTTCCATAGTGGTGTATTAATTGGGCTTTCTCCCTGCTGTCTTGCTTATTAAGTCCATAGAGTGCTTTGTAGTAAACCTTGCCAGTTTCACTGCTTGTGGTTTTACAACCAGGGTTACTGGCTATAGCCTACTGAACACCATTAGCTTTCCTGGAATTAACTTCTGAATGCTGTGGATATACAACTCAGATCAATATGTATGCGAAGTACTTGAAAAGCTTATATGAAGAGGTTCCAGACAGAAACTGAGATTAATTCTTGCACTTGTTTCATGCAGGTCTTCGAAAGTTCCAAAAGGTGACAGGAATTATTTACTAAACATATGAAGAGCAAAAAACAGAAGTTTGAGAACTTCTAAAGGACACTAAGCAGTCCACTGATGCAGTAACAGTTTACTTTCACAAGGATCTAACTTTTTCAGAGTAAAATATGAAATATAATTAAATATTGCAAGCCAATAATATTTTCAGTCACCAAGGTCAAGGCATCTTTATCACTAGTCACCAACACAGGAAAGGAAATCAGGAAAAGCTTCATAATTTGAAAGACAGATATTCTGGACATCATTCCAAATAAGATGGTTTAAGCAAAGGAGCTTGTAGGTAGCGTTATATGATCCTTTCAAGGGTAGGCAAAGAAAATTCATGCATAGTCCTTTCATAATGAGAAAGCCCACTGCCTACCCTTTCAGTTACTTAGGTGTTGTATAATGCAGGAGGTGAGCCTGAAAAGCAGGTTGTGTTAGATACATGCAATGCAAACTAGCTGGGGCTGGTTTGTTCCCAGTAATTGAAAACTTCAGCACATCAGGTTGGCAGCTGCCTGCAAAAGTGAACATTTTGGAAAGACAACTGTCAAGGAAATTATAGAACACACTAAGGAGAGTTAAGCCAGCAGTAGGCTATGCTTAAGGTAGAAATTCAGATTAATGAGGACAGAAAAACCACATAATTTTGAAAAAGGAATGGACTTGCATGTGTGATGTCACTCGCTATGAATTTATCCTGGACAGCCTGTAATCACACGATATTTTACTGGTACATGCCAACAATAGAATTCATTCACAACAAACTAAAAGAAAAACAGAGCTTACAGTTAAAGTAACTGCAGCCCTAAGAGAATGATTAGTAGAAATATAGAAGCCAAGTTTTTGACACTGGTCAAATTGAAATTCTCACTTAACATAATTTGAAATCTGTAGATTTGAAATTTACAATCTGAAATCCAAATTTCAAACTTTAATTTCTGAATATTGATATTTATAAAAGGATGTCTAATGGATAGAAGAGAAAGGAATAAAATATACTTTACATTTGCTTTTAGTAACTGAAATGTTGTTTGGCTTGTCAACAAGACAGAAATCTCTGGAATGCATGACCTCAGTAAGATGCTGGAGGATAGAATGACAGCTAAAGAGGAAGAAGGATAAACAAAACCATCATGGTCTTCAATATTATTCAGAAAGGGAAAACTTGTCACAAGACAAACCAGACTGGGCTCACAAGAAGCAGCTGAAGTGATGTTCATGCCTTAAACTAGAAAGTGAACTGTAGGAAGGATTCAGATTTCCATATGGCAGAGTGGGGATAGGTGCTAAATACTGGAATAATAATTAAGAGAAGATGAAATCAATTTTGGAGAATTTATTAAAAAAAAAAAAAGGACAGATTTGGGAACAAACTGAACAAACTTCCAGTAGGAGGAAGCGGCAGTCTTATTTCTGATTCTTAAAATTAGACTTCTTGGTAGACTGTTGGTTCTAGCAAGCAGTTATACATCAGTGTTTGAAATGACAACATTTTGATTGAATGATATGATCTAGTTCATAAATATGCCTTGTGATTTCTGTGTGTACTTTAGGGAACTTTAAATTATTTGTTAAATATTGTTAAAATGGTTAATATATTGCGGTTTGTAGCTCTAACGCCATGGGAGCTTGTGGGTCTTTTGAGAATTACCACACTTCACATAGCAAATATATTCATCTATCTCTACGTGTGGTACGAATATATAATTAACAAAATAAGGAACTCTGGCTAGTTTGTAAACCAGATGAAGAATGTTAGCAAAGCTGCTTTGTATCTGAATGTAGCCAATGGGTCATATAGAAAGAAGCTCTAGAAAGATCTCTCCTCTCCAGTGAGGAATTTTGCATACCTGGAGTCTCTAAATCCTTACAGCCTAATGACTCCAAACCAGAAGTAGAGACTGATGAATGGGGAAGTGATCATGTCAGTTTTGTCATTGAACATGACTGAATTAATTGCGCACTACTAATAGTCTTAGTACTTACCCAGTTGATAGGACCTCACTGAAGGAAGGGAAGAATAAAATGGATTTTTCAGGGGAAGTAGACATCAACAAGAAAACTTCTTTGTTTTTTAAGAATACTTTACCAATTTGGGGCAATTTCCTCAGAATATAACTTTGAGGGAAGCAAAAATGTCCTGACAACTTTGAACGTTTGTTTGAGGTTTTTTTAATGTTTTTAAAGTGAAATTGACATTTCAAAATGGTTTTCTTTCACATTCTTTCAAAATATTTAAAACTACTCAGAAAAGCTGGAAACAATATTATTATAAAGAGATGTACCTGACTTTGGAATGGATGGAGGGGAAAAATGGAAGCAGTTATTCTGTGTATAATTGACCATGGATTTGTTTCATTTGAAGCCATGACATATGAGGAGGAAAAAGTAAGAGCTTTTATAATTTGAAATTTCTGCCCTTCAAAAAAATTGATGAAAAAGCTAAGCAGACCTCTCTTGTTGTTTGTATTCTTGCTAACTGTTAGTAAAAGCACATAAATAATAATTATATAGATTATAACTTTCCCTTTATTACTAGAAAGTAAATTAATTTGTTAGCTCTAACTTTTACACTGCTGCTTCTGTTGTAATATAGCTTTTTGTTATGGTGTTTCTATTTTTGTTTTGTTTGTTTCACTAAAGTTGAAATATTTTGAGGTCAGATCTCTAAATAGTAGTATTTGTGGGGTTTTGGTGCACAGAATCCTTACTTACTTGCCTATTAGTACATGGTTCTCTATATGTATCCAGAAGGCCTCTTAAAATTGTATTACTATTCAAAACCTTTCACAACTAAATCCAAGACCACTCACTGTTTCCTATCAATTCTGCTGACCCTTTACACATTGAATTTCTAATGTCACTGGAAAACATTGCTTTTTGAGCTAGGGGAAAAAATTGGGTTGCATGAGTGCTTATGCAGCTAAAAAAAAAAAGAAGGAAACAAGACAAGAAATGTTTCCAGGCAATTTGTCACAAGCAAGGAAGAAATTTCTATCTATCTTTTCAGACTGTGTCTTTTGTCTGATGTATGCATGTTAAACCTTTTATAACCATGTAAGATTTATTTTTCAGGAAGAGAGAAGAACAATCTAATATTATTTATAATACAAAGACAGAAATGTCATGAAAATTATTTCAAAAGAAGATCAGAAAAAAATTAATAAGACACAGAAAAATGAGAAGTGTGTAGGCAATAATTAATGTGGTAATTGTTGCATTTCAATTTTATTAAATTAATACCTGCAGTTACATTAAAAAATCATTATAATACAAATGACAAAGGAGCATAGCAAAGTTAACAAGAGCTGCTCAAGTGTAAACAGCTTGTCTAGGCATTCATGTTGAACAATTTTGAGTTACAGAATCACAGAATGATATAGGGTTGGAAGGGACCTCTGGAGACCATCTAGTCCAAACCCCCTGCCAAAGCAGGTCCACCTAGAGCAAGTTGCACAGGAACTTGTCTAGCTGGGTTTTGAACATCTCCAGAGATGGGGACTCCACCACCTCTCTGCGCATCCTGTTCCAGTGGTCTGCTACCCTTGAAGAAGTTCCTCCTCAGGTTTCAATGGAACTTCTTATCTTTAATTTTGTGCCCATTTCCTCTTGTCCTCTCACTCAGCACCACTGAAAAAAGACCAGCCCCTTCCTCTTGACACCCATCCTTTAAGTATTTATAGGTGTTGATTAGACCCCTTCTCAGTCTTCTCTTCTCCAGACTAAAAAGAACCAAGTCCCTTAGCCTTTCCTCATAAGAGAGATGCTCCAGGCCTTTAATAATTTTTGTGGTCCTCTGCTGTTTGCTCTCCAGCAATTCCCTGTCTTTCTTGAAGCCCAGAACTGGACACAGTACTCCGGGTAGGTACTCAGCAGGGCACAGTAGAGGAGAAGAATAACCTCCTTCAACCTGCTGGTACACCCTTCCTGATGCACCCCAGGAAGTCACTGGCCTCCTTGGCCACAAGGGTACACTGCTGGCTCATGGTCATCCTATTGTCCAGCACGATTGACTGCTCCCAGATCTTCCTCAGAGATGCTTTGCAGCAAGTCAGACTTCCGAGGGCTGGCCTGAGCGGTAAAGACTGAAGCAAATATGGCATTCAGCAATTTCACCTTCTCTGTATCCTCTGTCCCCAGGGTGCCCGTCTTGTTCAACAGCGGACCCACATTTTCTCTCATTTTCCTTTTGCCTTCAATATACTTGGAGAAACCCTTCCTGTTGACTTACATCCCTCACCAGTTTTATTTCCAAGGAGTCTTTGGCTTTCCTCATTTTGTCCCTGTGTACTCTGGCAGCATTCTTGTAATCTTCCCAAACTATCTGTCCCTTTTTCTACTCAGTGTAAACTTCCTTCTTCCATTTGAACTTTTTCAGAAGCTCAACCACACAGGTCTCCTGTTTCCCTTCCTGATTTTTTTTTTTGTTTTTTTTTTTTTTTTCTTAGGTATGCACCAAACCTGAGCTTGGAGAAAGGGATATCTGAATATCATCCAGCAGTCTTGAGCTCCCCTACCTTCCAGAGCCTTAATCCATGAGATTTCTCTAAGTTAGACAAGCTAATAATTCTAACCTTAGACTTTCAGCAATAAGCAGTAAGGAAATTTATAATATTACTTTCAGATTTTTATCAGTCAGTGTGTCTTCCATCCTCTTGTTTCAGAAATACAGCACAGTAATTTTTGGTGTAAATTATATATAGCTATTAGAAATGAACTCTTGTTTTGGAAAACATGACCAAAAAGAGCATGACAATTGTAAGAAAAGCAAATGTTAAGTAATGCAGCTTGCCTACACTGAATCCTCTCAAACCATAATATAGCCAGCTGCAACTTTGATGTCTGTTTATGGAACTAATCAAGTTGATACATTTTCTGACACGTTTAGCTTTTACTATTTGCTGTTTCTTCTGTAAGTGTATGTCACCGTTTTGATATTCTAATATAGTCATCTTTTTTTCCTTGTCAAAGGGGATTCTAGGAAATAGGTTGAGATAGTAATCATGTTGGTTAATGAACTGAAAATATTGAAAATCTTGACATTACTTTTGACAGCTATAGAATAAAAAGAACATCTTTGTCTCCTGTGTTATAGGTTTCCTGCAAGTTGTTTTCCTGATGTGCACTCAGCATTGTTTGTGATCTATACAGAATTAGAGCATGAAATTTTTACACAGACTTGTTTTGGATATGGTAAGATAAATCATAAATTATTATAAAAAATTGTTCCAGTCCTGTAAAATAATTGTGAAATATAGAGTTTTCTGGATGGATAAAGTATTCTGGATTCTTCAATATATATTGTAACTTATATAGGAATTAATTTAATGAACAGAGTAATCTAAACAGCATTGATAAGCACCTATGGGCTGGGGAGAGTATTGAGTTATGCCCACAGAAAATAATAACATGCATTTGAAGACAGTAGGGTCATATTCCAAGGTAATAACAGTATAAAATCTCCCACTTTGGACGTACTCAAAAGCTGTCTCGACATGGTCCTGGGCAACTGGGTCTAGGTAGAATGAAAGGTTTTTCTGCGTTAAGACACTTTTAAAAGCAGGACAGAAGCTATTAGAAGTTTTTTGGGTTTTGTCCTCTATGTTCGCTCTACAGTATTTTGCTCAATCACTTTATTGTCCAATTGCGTTGTTCATACTTTGAAAGTCTTTGTCTTCAGCCACAGCTCAGAGGCTGAGCAGTACAAACTCCAACCTGGAGTGAACCAGGTCAGCTTAGCAGAAGGAATGTGGTTCTTCCACAGCATTCAGCACTGAGCACTTTTATGTACTGCAACTTCAAGGAAAACTTGATTTCAGTATTCACATAGAATGAGACTAAGGTTTCTGCAATGGGTTACATATGCTAACTTTTTTTATATTCCTTTCTCACACTATATATTTCTCCTAAGGCTCTGAGCAATAGAAGTTCTCGCACATCCTTTCAGAATCAGTTTACTGCATTTCAGATGTGCATTCATCCTGAAAACTACAAAGCATATGTGTTTACTGTAAAAACAGTATTGATTGTTTAAGGTTGGTATTGTAATCTGTCGAGTAAAGACATTTGAGTGGTCTTCAAATCACTATCTTTCAGTCTTACTGAACACCTGGAAACCTGATTCTTCATTCCTTCATATACTCTGTACCAGCATCTTTACTTCCTTGAAAAACAGATTGAAAGTATAGCTTTTGAATACCCAAATATATGTAAAACAAAAAAATTTGGGCCTTTTAAAATTTTGATTTTGCACCAAATACCTAAACATGTAAATAACTTCAGAAAAAAAAGATGTAAAACCTTCAGGTTTTGGTTTATATAAGAACTTAATGTGTGATTCTTCCAATGGACAAAGTAGCCTGCAATATGAGGGTAACTTCTTATGAGTGCTAATGTTGTTCTTTGAGAACTTGTCTGGAGTGAGATCACTCTAGGTCTTATTCCACATCAGGCAAGTGCACTTCTGCAACGAATCTTCTATCGCTTTTGCCTCAGCTCCAGGATATAACTTCTTACCAAAGACAAAAGGAAAGTCAAGAAGCAGAGGGTCTTAAGGTTACTCATCTGTTGTCCAGGATGACTGTTTCTTGCAGTCATGCTTGAGTCAAAGGTACAACCAAACAGTAATGACTGCGCATGGCCACTATAGTCCCAGAAAATAAAACTGAAATGCAGGTCAGGATCCTGCTTAAAGTCTGAGTGTCCAGACCTGCAGACCTGTGTCTTTGGCTATCAGCAAAGAAAGAAAAAAGCAAAAATAGCATAGATGATGAGGTAATTTAAGGTTGAGTTAAATTTAAAACTTAAGCTGGCATGACAGTGTGATTGTGATGATTATGATGTCCATCACTGTACTGGAGATTTCATCCTGCATGTGACAGACTGAAAATGAGTATTATATCAGTGCTAAAATACGTGTGTCTGATGAGAAGTTTTTTCCTAGCCCTAAAAGAAAAAGTGAGAGCGGTGTATATTACCACATCAAAAAACAGAGTTGAAAAACCTATTGGCATTTTACATTCAATTAAATACATGTTATAAAGACTTTTTTTTTTTTTTTTTTTTT
>VXBW01007290.1:31225-70940 GCA_013400375.1 Thinocorus orbignyianus | reverse complement strand
TTTTTTTTTTTTTTTTTTTTGTAAATTAATGAAATTATTATTGTCTCTTAATTTTCTAGGGAAAAAATAGTCTATGATTTGTGGCTGGAATAGTCTCTACTGCATCAGTCATGGAAAGGTTTGCCATTTGAGATGTGTGAGCTTCCTCATTCTCTTATACTCATACCTTATGAACCTACACCTTACAGAAAACTTTGTGCATTATAAACTGTATACAAATAAAACAATTTACCTCTCTTTTTATATGTGGCTTCTGTGGAGATAAATGAACATGGCTTCTCAAACATAATTCTTTGTCTCCTTAATGTTTGAACTGTAACTCAAATAATTTGTATCGATTAGTTTTTCATCACTTTCCATTTGTATTCAAACAGTTTTCACTGTGTATGCTTTTAGATGAGTACTTGATTTTACCTTCAACCAAAGTCAATAAGACTCTACAGTAACTGTGTAGAATCATTCAATGATGTAGAATAAATTACATAATAAAAGACTAGCTGTCTGAGACTTTCTTCCTGTCTTAATAGGAACGTTTTGTTTTCTAAATGCCTTGCCTAAAATGAAGTCCCAGTCTGTGCAAACATCTTCAACCATAGAGGTTGCTGAGAAAGCAAATCTGGTAAAGGTATCCTTTTTGATAGGAAGTCACATTCTCTGAAAGCATTGGCAGTGTTGTGGGGATTATCTCTGAGTACATACAGTGATGGTTTATTCTCCCCACCTCGTTGGGTTTTGGTTTTGAGAAGCTAATAAAGGTATCAAATGGTATATTGACGGTTTTGGTTTGGTTATTATGTACAACTATCTCTACAAATCCAGGCGTGGACCTTGTGGGAAAGATTAATTCAATGATACCTGTGAGTTCATGTCTTCTTAGCTTGTAGGCAAGGCCTGTTATTTGTACATAACCCATTTTTTCCACAGCTCACCATGGGTCTTTTCACAATTCATTCTAGTAAGTTGCTTCCTCTACAGGTTTTTCCGGTGTAATTCTAATTTTTGAGATTCTTATATAGGCCATGAACTGACATGAAAACTATGAGAAACCCGAAAAAACTCCACCAAAAACTTTTCTCTAAGAACCTTTCTTTCAAAACAGTAGCATATCTATTTTATCACAGTGAAACTGGAGCTTCTGTATTTATAGAGTTTTAAGATAAATGATGCTTGAAGAGCATAATTGTACATTATACTGTAAATATCAGTAAATTACTGCAAGTACTGTAAGTCCCATAGTGTCTTTTTTTGGAATTGAATATTGTCTTGCAATTAGTGTAAACTGTCTGGGCTGTAAAGCTCTCTGTCATAGATTAAAATTCAGACTCTCCATGTTCTGTATCAGCAGAGGCTGGAATGCGGGTTCTGTAAGTAAATGCCGTATTTGGCTACACCTATAGTTCACTATCTCAGAAGCATTCTGTTTGACTTTCCAAACAGGAAAACTATATGAAGAAGGGAAGAAAAAATTAATTATGTACAACACTTTTAGGAAATTCTATCTCAGAATGGGCTGAGAAAAGTGTTAACCAGTTTCAGATCTTTTTGCCAAGCCACAAGTATGCAGTATCTGCTTTTCTTTGTGCAGCTCAAACCATATCCAGAAGTTAAAACTTGCTTTCAAGTATGCTTCATGAATATCTCATTGCATTATCCTCTTGTTCCTTGTTTATTCTTGAAACTCCTGTAGGTCTCTGTCAAATTAAACTTTCAAGCCTACTCCATCTGCTGGCAGAGCACCTGGAAATAGCTGTTTATTTGTGACTATACAGGTCATTCTCAGTGACTGATAAACTGTTGAGCCAAGATGATGATGGTATGTAGAAGAATTCCGCAAAACTTGCCTTTACAGGTAAACAAATATAGTTGTCCTAAAGTTAGAGAGAGGCATACTGGTTTTTTAGAAGATCAAAGGATCTCTCATTTTGATTGTGTTTAAAAACTGTAGGACATACGGAATTAATATTGCTCTAAGTGATGCATAATGATTGATTGGTGATAGTCCGTTTTAGTATATTTGTTGTGGTTTGAGCTTAACAGGCCACTGAGATGACCCTTAAACATGATAAACCTCTAGCCGAAATATTTTATTTTCCATTTTGACAAGTACTGCACTGTGCTATAGCTACAGGCAGAACTCTGTGGCTATTGGCAAAGCCAGCAGGGAGGATGAGGCTGTATTCTTTCTAAAGTCAAAGAAGTTGGTGGCTGTACTGCCAATTATTCACTACATCCTGAGCTGAAAGCATAATGTCAGTAAGGATAGTTTGAAATACTGGGATAAAGGAACTTGTTTCTTTTGAAGGTTTGGGGATACTGGGTGGGGTCTGTGAAAAGGAACCAAACGACTTTGAGCCTGTGAAAGGATGAAAGCCTAAAGGGTGCTCTGAGGGCAGAAACATCCAGGTGTATGCTACATGAGAAACTGAAAAGGATAGAGGAAAATCTGCGCTTTGCTGGTGGATCAGTCTTGTAACTAACAAAACCCACGGTTCAGATGAGACAGCAACACATATACAAACATCTTTAAATACTTGAAATTGCTGGATTCTTTATAATTGTCCATGAATACCTCATATATTCACAAATTTGACATCCCTAAGTAATAATAAACATGTTTCTGGACATAATTTCATCAGCTACTAGATATATCCCTCCTTTGAAAGCTATAGTGGGATGCAATTTTATCTGTATTTTAATATTATTGAAGGCTGAAATCAGTTGAAGCACACAGAGTTCCAAGATTTGTTTTTCATTAAGCAATGATTATATAACCATATAGAAAGAAACAATTGCTTCTCTTAATGGTTTAAAACATAAGCTCTATAATCAACTGAAGTTTGAATAACATATAAGTGGTTCCTCTGAACATCCATGGAAACAAATCCTGTAGCTGAATTGAAACTCTAATGAAAACACGTAAGGATGTTGAAGGATTGCATTTCCATACCTTTGTCATTTTCACGGAGATATGAACGATAGGCGTAGATCAAAAAATATTATTTGATAAAGCTAGAAAGGTTCAGAACATGACATATACTGTCTAATTCTACATACATGGCTGAGAAGAGAATTAGTAATACTGGCGTATGTCTACTAGAATCAAAAACTAAACAATAAATATAATTAATACAGAATAGCATTTTCTGTTGACATAATTTAAAAGTTGAAAGCATGTGAATTTTTAAAACCAAACTCTTAAAAGTAATAGCAATAAACATTGTGAAATTCCACAGTTTGGGATTATCTGTGCAATGTTTGGTGTATGCTAACTTTTCTATTTCAATTGAAATGCAACTGTTTATGCATGAAGTTACTGCAGTTATTTCAGTTACTAAATTACTGCAGTTGTCTAAATCATTCATTAAAAAAATCATGTTATTGAGTGCTTAAACCTGACTGGATATTTTTTACCCTGTTTATTGAATATGATCTACCCTTGAAATACCAGAACAATGCCCTTGAATAACCAGAACAATAATAAAATGTTATCAAATTCAAATATAATTTTCAATCTCCTCGACTAATGATGAGGATAATTTACGCATACATCACTGTGCTTCAGACGTTGTCTTTGCTATACAACCCAAATATCCTTACCATGAGTTTCATTCTCTTTCTATGGGAGTGTGTTAACCAACGGCGACCTAAAGTTCACTGCAATTGAGTCCCCCTTTATAAAAGCATTTGATGCAACTAGAAAAATTCATTAATTTGGAATTTCTTTACAGATATAGGGTAGCTATGTTTAAAATTTTAGTTAGGTAAATCTGCACACAGCATGACTTTTTGAGTCCAAACTTAGATTAGATTCTGTGTTTCTGTCAAAATAACTGTACAATGACTGAGTATAGAAGTCAGGGGCAAGATGTATAATGTTAACTAATAAAGGTGAAGTGTTCAATTACTATTTCCTTTTATATGATCACTTTCCCATTTCTTAACATCAGAAACCAGAACTGACACTATTTGCTTCACATGAAACATTCATTCACAGTAAAAATTGTATTTGTTTATAAATATGCACATTATATATATATATACATATATTTAATTATTCAGAAACTCCACTAGCTTTTCACAATTCCAAGCCAACCATATTTGCAGTGAATCAATAACTCTGCTTCAGTTGGGAAAAATGAATGCACTGTGTGTGTTTTTATCAGTGTAAGTGTAATCGATATCTTTATTCATGTGTTTTTTGTCTGTGGAAACGTGTTTCGATCTGTGAATATAAATCCACCCTCCAGCATGCTTGTGAAATGTCAATTGATTTTGGAGAAAGAAGTATACAGGTATAAATATCAGTATAATTGATCTATAATAGAGATATGTATCTCCAGAAGTAAGTAATATGGTTGTACTTGTGCCAATGTTTGGTGCATGAATATTCTCTCAGTGCAGTACTGAGAAATCAGCAGTTGATTTAGCAAGGTGTGTGTACATTTTAGAAGGCAATACATTGAAGTCAAAGCAATATAATTAATTCCCAAAGTGTTTTTTATACATTGAATCATCACGACCTGTTGTAGTAACACCACAGTTATAAATATGAACACCAGAAAATGCAAAGGCAGAAGAAAATACTAGATGAGCTATTAAAATCTGTCTTTGTAAGTCACTTATTACAAATCTCCCTCTTTCATATTACCTTGTTCTGAATGTGTACTGACTCTAACGTAGTTTACTTCTTCTGAAATATTCTCATAAATAATCCCTGCTAGAGTACTCTCCTGCTAAAATTTTGTATTCAAATAGAGAGTATGGAAAGCTGTTTTCCAACACACTTTCTACACAATTGTATGAAATCATGGAACACTTTAATGTTCTTGCAGTCCTAACAAGGTATAAATCTATGTTTGTTCATTATAAGTGCCCAGTTCCTATAAAACTATAAAAGTATTCTTTACCTTGAAATCGAGTTCTTCATTAACTGTTGCAGGTATGTGTGGAAGGAATCACTGGTGTTAGTTGCAGAATAAATAACATCTGAAAGCTTTTTGATCAGTGCTTTTGCTGTCAATTTTGTCCACAAATCTAGCGATAAGCTACTGAACGTATAATGATAAATTAACTCTCTTAAAGACAGTGGTGCTTCTTTTCTTCTTAGAATCATAGAATCGTTTAGGTTAGAAAAGACCCTTAAGATGAGAGAATCCAGCATTAACACTGCTTACTCCACCACTTAACCATGCTCCTAAGTGCCAAGTCTGCATGCCTTGAATACCTCCAGGGATGGTGACTCAATAACTTCCCTGGGCAGTCTCTTCCATTGCTTGATAACTGTTTCAGTGAAGAACTTTTTCCTAATATCTAATCTAAACTTCGTATGGTAAAACTTAAGCCCATTTTTCTCTTGTCCTACCACTTTCTCCTTGGGAAAAGGAACCAACCCCAGCCTTGCTACAACCTCCTTTCAGGTAGCTGTAGAAAGTGATAAAGTCTCTCCTCAGACTCCTTTTTTCCATACTCCCTCAGCCGTTTCTAAAAAGAAGAACAAGTTCTCTAGATCCTGCACCCTTGGCAAGTTTGCTGATGACACCAGGCACAGTGGACACACCGGAGGGAAGAGATGCCATCCAGAGGGACCTAGACAGGCTTGAGAGTTGGACTTGCAAATCACATGAAGTTCAACCAAGCCAAGTGTAGGGTCCTCCACCTGGGGCATGGTAATCCCAGGCACAAATACAGGTTGGGCAGAGGATGGCTGGAGAGCAGCCCTAAGAAGGACTTGAGAGTGCTCATAGATGAGAAGCTCAACACGAGCCGGCAGTGTGCACTGGCAGTCCAGAAAGCCAACCATAACCTGGGCTGCATCAAAAGTAGTGTGACCAGCAGGTCATGGGAGGTGATTCTCCCTTTCCACTCGGCGCTCGTGAGGTCCCACATGGAGTCCTGTGTCCAGTTCTGGAATCCTCAACATAGAAAGGACATGGACTTGTTGGAGTGGGTCCAGGAGAGGGCTATGAAGATGATCAGAGGGCTGGAGCACCTCCCCTATGAAGACAGGCTGAGAGAGTTGGGGCTGTTCAGCCTGGAGAAGAGAAGGTTCTGGGGAGATCTGATAGCAGCCTTTCAGTATCTGAATGGAGCCTACAGGAGGGTTGAAAGACTCTGTGTCAGTAAGTGTAGTGATAGGACAAAGGGTAATGGTTTTAAATTGGAAGAGGGGAGATTTAGATTGGATATTAGGAAGAAATACTGTCATGGGCAAAAGAGACTCAACTTTGGAAAAAAAAAAAAATTATTGCCAATAAAAGATACATTGATGGTAAGGAAAAATATTAAGAAAAATACCACCTTCCCCTATTCCCCTTCTTCCCAGACTGAACTTCACGCCTTCACTCCATCCTACAGATAGAACAAGGGATAATGGTTTCAAGTTGAACAAGAGAAGATTTAAATTAGATACTGGTAAGAAATTCTTTACTGTGAGGGTGGTGAGACACTGGAACAGGTTTCTCAGCAAAGTTGTGGATGCCCCATCCCTGGAAGTGTTCAAGGCCAGGCTGGATGGGGCTTTGAGCAACCCATGGCCGGGGGGTTGGAACTTGGTCTTTAAGATCCCTTCCAACTCTAACCATTCTATGATTCTATGATCCTTCACCATCTTCATTGACCTTCTTTGAACACACTTCAGCACCTCAATGTCTTTCTTGTAGTGAGGGGCCCAAAAATGAAGACAGTAATTGGGGCGCGGCCTCACCAGTGCTGAGTACAGGGGAAAAATCTCTTCCTTAGTTCTGGAAGGCATTAGCTGGCCATGTGATTTCTGATTCATGCCAGGTTGCTATTGGCCTTCTTGGCCACTTGGGCATACTGCTGGCTCAGATTCAGATGGCTGTCAACCAACACCTCCAGGTCCTTTTCTGCTTAGCAGCTTTCTAGCAGCTCTTCCCCAAGCCCATAATGTTGTATGGAGTTTTACGACCCAAGTGAAGGACCCGGCACCTGCCCTTGTTGAACCTCGTAGAGTTGTCCTTGGCCCATCAATCCAGCCTGTCCAGATTTCTGTAGACCCTTTCAAACCTCAAACAGGTCAACACTCCCATCCAACTCGGTGTCATCTGTAAACTTACTTAGGGTGCTCTCAAGTCCCTTGTCCAGATTATTGGTGAAGGTATTAAACAGAACTGGCCTTAATACAGAAGCACTGGGAATGTCACTTCTGACCAGCGACCAACTGGACTTAGGTCCATTCACCGAAACTCTTTAGACCTAGCCAAAACTATATGAAAAGAAAAAATCTTTCATTTTGTGGGATAAATAGTTGGTTTTGTCTAGAAAAAAAACTTACTACTTGTATCTTTCTACCACAAAAGCACTGAGTTTTGTCTGCACTGCCCTTTCTTTCCAAACTTTTTGTTCAGGAGCTGCTATGTCATAAAGTCCTTTACAAACTGGCATCCTACATATGATACCAATTTTAATTGTAACTTTAAGTTACATTACTTTAATTCTTATCCTTTTCTTTTTTAAAAATATAAATCTTCCCTCCCCCCAACTTTGTCTACATTTCCTGAGGAATATAAAGAAAACTCAGAAGAAAAAGTGGGAGATTAAAACTCATTTCTACACCCTGTGTCTTTTTTCCAACTCTTTAGTTGTTAAACATTTAATGGTCAGAAAGCTATAAAAATCACCAGAGGTTTTTTTTTCCTATTATCAAGCATAAAGCATACTTCATAATGCTTATTACAAATATTTTCTTCTCTGTCTTGAAACAAAGAATTTTTCTCATTTTATTCAAACCATCTGAATCTTTACAACTTATGACTAGTAGCAAAAGCACAATAACGTCACATCCCAACTCCATAACTGGTTCAGTTCTCTAACAAAGCTTGTTACAATGTAAGCATTTTTAAGTTCTTTTATAATTTCACTCTTTCAGACATTTTTAAATGTGTGACCTGACTTTTTTTTGCTGTAGACTCTGAATATATTCACTGGCTCTGAATATATTCACTGTGATTAGGCTTCTGCTTGTTTTGCTTAGTATTAAAAACTGATGCAATTTGACTATCAACATTTTAAAGAGCTCATATTCTCTTATTCCAGAATCACTGCACTTCAGGTAATACACATTTAAAGGGAAAAGTATTTTAATCACTTTGGAAAAGTTAACTTAGATATACGTTCACTCAATTACTAAAAACATCACATAAATTTTAATACGATATCTGTCTCTTTTTTAGTTAAAAATTTCTATTCACTTTTAGTTTATTGTTTTGTAGATCTCCATTTTTCAAAATTCAGTAGTGTTTTCAAGCTCCATCCTTCCCTAGCAATAAAAAACAAGTGTTTAAAAGTCTATCTGTGGAGCAAGACTGGAGAACATCTCTACCTCTTTTCTGGGAGAATGAAAGAATTCTTCCCCAAACAGGACACATGCACACATCTGTAATTTCAATCTAGAAAGAGCTCAGTGACAAACTTGTTTACTCTTTCTCAAGAATGAGTAGCACTTTCTGAAATTCTTTTAAAAAAGACTCTTCAGGAAGTTTACAGAGAATTAGAAAACAATAACAAGTTTTAAGAGAACCCAATACCAGCAGTATGTCACTGTGAAAAAGGAGGTTAGATGGATCTTATAGCATACAATGAGGTGAATCTGGATGAAAGTAGAAACCTAACCTATATTGGTGCCTGGCATTCTTCCTCCCCAGGGTGCAGGACCCTACACTTGGCCTTGTTGAACCTCATTAGGTTCTTTTCTGCCCAGCTGTCCAGCTTGTCCAGGTCACACTGGATGGCAGCACAGCCCTCTGGAGTGTCAGCCAGCCCTCACAGTTTGGCATCATTAGTGAACTTGCTAAGGATACACTCTGTCCCCTCATCTAGGTCACTGATGAATATGTTGAACAAGACTGGACCAAGTATTGACCCTTGGAGGACACCACTGGTTACAGGCCTCCAACTTGACACTACTTTATTAATTATAACTCTGAGTTCTGTCACACAGCTAGTTCTCAGTCCATCTCATTGCACCCTCATCTAGCCCACACTTCCTCAGTTTCCTAACGAGGATGTTACAGTAGATAGTAAACTATCCATGAGCCAGCAATGTGCCCCTGTTGGTAATAGGACCAGTGGAATCCTAGGATGCATAGGGAAGAGTGTGGCCAGCAGGTCAAGGGAGGTCATTCTTCCCCTCTACTCTGCACTCATGAGGCCACAACTGGAATACTGCAACCAGTTCTGGGCTCCCCGGTTCAAGAGAGACAGGGAACTACTGGAGAGAGTCCAGGGTAGGGAAACAAAGATGATTAAGGGATTGGAGTATCTCCCTTTTGAGGAAAGGCTGTGAGAGTCTGAAGACAAGGCTGAGGGGAGATCTTATTAATGCTTACAAGTATCTAAAAAGAGTAGGTTGAAGGAAGATGGAACCAGACTCTTTTCAGTGGTTCCCAGCGATAGGACAAGGGACAATGGGCACAAGCTGGAACATAAGTTCCATTTGAATATGAGGAAAAACTTCTTTAGGATGAGGGTGACAGAGTACTGGAACAGGTTGCCCAGGAAGATTGTGGAGTCCTCTTCTCTGGAGATTGTCTGAATGCAGTCCTGAGTTATGTGCCCTAGACAGCCCTGCTTTAGCAGGTGAATTGGACTAAATTATCTCTAGAGGTCCTTTCTAACTCTGAGAATTCAGTGATTCCATGATTCACTCTTCCATACTTGTCACAGCTTTGTCAGGTATCTTATGCAAACTAAAGCTGATGTACTGTCTAACAAAGCCTGATTTTGTAATGAGTTAAAACAGATTTTCTTTTTCCTTTGAATGCTTCTTGGCAGTACAGACAGTAATCATGTGCCTTGTATGCCTGCAGGGAACCCTTCCACATTAACCACAAAGAGTATGTGGTAAGCAAAGAGTGTGATGGGTTAGACTGATTTCTTTTTAAATATGCATGTTCACTTGTGTGTGTCAATGATTATAATTTTCAGGCGGTGAAAGAATTTATTCTATAAAGAAAGACATAAAAGTATATTTTGTATGCACATCTATTTATTTGATCTGACTTGCTTTATAAAAAGATCCAATATTTTCTAACATCAATAAGTTTGTACATGGTGGGGTTTTTAGGACGATTCTCTGCAATTTCAGTGTACTTTTACTGATTTGAATTAGTTGCACCTGAAAAATCATTAATTTGTGACTAATTCTCAAGAACCTTCTGGTTTTATTGCTCAAAAAACCACAAACTGATCTGCACTGGAAATTCTGGCCATACATCTGAAAGATTAGTTCCTATAGCCTAACCTTCCTTTCTAACAATATTTTTTCTCTTTCTGGCTTATCATAGTTTACATTATCCTTTGCACCATAGCAAAGTTAATGAACTAGTTCTCTTCTGACACAATACTTCTTCACAACTCTGTATTTTTAATCAGGGTCAGGTAGTGAGAAAGAAGAGAGGTAAAGGAGGAAAAGCAAAGGATGTTAGGAAGACTGTGGTGGGTTTACCTTGGTTAGACATCAGGTGCCCACCACGCTGCTCTACCACTCCCCTCCTCAGCAGGACAGAGGGTGGAGATAATAAGACAGAGAAAACCTCATGGATCAGGACAAAGGTAGTTTAATAAAGTAAAAGCTGCACATGGAAGCAAGGAAAACAAAAGATTTATTCTCTACTTCCCATCAGCAGGTGGTGGCCAACCACTCCCCAGGAAGTAGGGTTTCAGTATGTGTATTGGTTGCTTCATAAGACAAACATTGTAATAATGAGTGCCCCCAACCCTGCTTCCTCCTCTTTTCTCTTAGCTTTTATTGCTGAACAGATGTCATATGGTACGGATTACCCCTTTGGTCAGTTTGCGCCAGCTGTCCTGGTTGTGTTCCCTCCTAAGGTCTTGCCCACTCCCAACTTACTAGGTGAAGGGAGGGGAATGTTGAAGGGACAGACTTGATGCTGTGTGAGCACTTTTCAGCAGTAGCTCAAACACTGATGCATTATCAACACTTTTCTAGCTACCAATACAAAGCACAGCCCTATGATGGCTGTTGTGGGGA
The DNA here is from genome assembly GCA_013400375.1 of Thinocorus orbignyianus. NCBI lineage: Eukaryota > Metazoa > Chordata > Aves > Ciconiiformes > Thinocoridae > Thinocorus > Thinocorus orbignyianus. The sequence continues at coordinate 59,929 of VXBW01007290.1, read as the reverse complement.
TCAACTCCATCTCAGTCAGACCCAATACAAATTGGAATTCCGTTTCATGAAGGAGAGCTCTAAGGTAGAGTTTATGCTTTGGAGATTATAGAAACCTAAAGAGGAAAATGCAGGAAAGTTCCATTTGTGTACATCTCATATTGTTCACGCTACAGTGCAATTATACTGGTTTTGTAAAATACAATCACAATGTCTTGGTTGTTTTAATGACCACTGAACAGTGAAGAAATTTCAGCCCTGGGAGAGAAAATGGCAACGAGGAAGTTCACACCCTTAATTTGTGGCTGTCTTATGTTGTTGTGACAGAAACTGATAAGCACTAATATTAATTTCAAGTTCCAGGCATTTGTTCCTGCACAGAAACAGAAGAGTCCTACATCTCTAGAAGCAATGATAAACAAAATTTTTATACAGAAAATGTACATACAACCTTGAAGATTCTCCTGAACATGCAAGCAGAAGAACTCCATGATTAAAACTAAGTGTGTAAGTCTAGTAGACCCATTCTGACTTTTAATGCAGTTCTTTAAAGCTTCTTTTAGTCCTGCCAAATAAAGAAGCTTCCTGTGTCAATGTCTCTGCATGGTTTTGTATATAAATATTTTTGCCTTGTATTCTTGTTGTGTGATTGTAAACTTGAGTTTATAGCAACTATTGCAATGCTTTTTACCCTTAGTATATGCTAGCTCCAGTATTTTTGCTGAGGCTTTGAGGCTGACAGCTTGAGACAAGGTGAAAACTGACTTTTATTTTTTGCTGCTACCCTTCAGGGGTTCAAATGCAAATACTAAATTCCCTACAACAAGGTCTATAACTCTCCAGTGAAGCTTGTGTGAAGGTAGTAAATGATGAAGAAAGCACATACTGGGTAAGAAACTGACCTACTGGTGTACATCTCCATAGTAACAAAGTTACCAGGGTTTCTGAAGAAGACTCATTCAAACCACTCCCATCCCCCATACAACACCAAGAACAAAGACTAAAATGTGTGTAAAAAAGTCTCTTGCTAATGGTGGAAGGTTACTGGAATATGACATTGTAGTGAAGTGACTCCAGTGTGCAGTAAGATGTATATAAGAAGTAAACTATTATGCTATGCGTTGAGTGAAACAAAAGCAGACCAGAGGTCTTGATCTATATCCACTTTAGTAGTATGATTTTCATTTGACTGAAAGAAGTTAATTTCAATATAAATTTGAATGCAAAGAGATCATGTTCACAAGGGTTTGAAGTGTATTTTGTGGAGGAGTTGTTTAGGGACTGGAATTACAATTTAATTGCAGTAAGGTGCACAGAGTTCCTGAAATAAACCTGAACCTTTATTTGTTTGCTGTATCCTCATAATGTAATCTGAAACTGAAAATTGTTGCTGTGAGGATCAGGCATGCAAGTGATTTGGCCCCTGAACCAAAAAAGCCTAACAGAAGCAACAACAAGTCATGTGAGAATAAGAGTTCATTTTGTGTTTACCAAAACCTAGAATCTTAGGGCTAGGGACAAGCAAGTGGGAGATAAATGCTTTCTTTTTTCTAGTCTTCAGGATCAGGTAAAAGTATGTGTGATATTCGTAAATATAGTAAGGGATCTTAAGCTATATGTTTAGTTTAGGCATGAAACATAAGGATTCAAACATTTGCTATGAACTGAGAAAAGGCAAGTACATGTCTCAGGTGACTTCTAAAAGTCGCAGAAGATCATAGGGGTCTGGGGGTGGGAGGGTGCCATGCTATTTGCTCTGTCATCCCTTTTATAAAAGTTATGTGAAAGGTATTAAGCTTCTTTAAAGGAAACAAATATTAATACAACAATTTTAGGGGAAAACATTCAAGGAAATATTACCCAATTATACTCAGATTTTAATTAAAAAAAAAAAAAAGTGTAGATAATCCCTGTGCACAGGAGCACTCTATTCTTTTCAGTAAGGTAATCAGTACATAGTCTGTTGTTGCAGCTTCTATTTCTCATCATAAAATTTCTGTAGGACTCTTACATATCAACCTTGCCAAGATTTCTTCTCCAGAGGGAAGTGAAGCAAGTCAAATGGCAGAAAAGTCTTAGCTTTCACAAACCAGTAGTGTCCATTTTTGTACTGGGTTGGGTGTGCCCAGGCCAGGCTGCCAGGGGGTGCCCATTCCAACTGACCCACTGCAGGCCATAGCTCAGCCACACAGTCACGATGATGGTGCCTTGGGGAAAGCCTGTGTCAGAAAGGGGAAAACGCTGCTCAGCAGCCAGGGTTGAGGGGGAAAGTGCGAAAAACACCCCTGAAAGCCCTGAGGGGAGGAGGTGCTCTGGGCGCTGGAGCAGGGATCCCCTGCAGGCTCTGGAGGAACCATGGTTGAGCAGGTGGATGTGTCCTGAACAAACTGCAGCCTCTGGTGAGCTCACACTGGAGCAGGTTAATCCTGAAGGACTGCAACCCATGGGAAGGATCCATGCTGGAGCAGGGGAAAAGTATAAGAAGGAAGGAGTGGCAGAGAAGAAAAGTCTTGGACTGACCACATTCTCCCTCTTCCTTGGAGGGAGAGGAGGTAGAAGAGTGGGAATGAGTAAGTCAAGTCAAGTGTGGGAAGAGGAAAGGTACAGACCTCACCGTCCAACTCTGTTTTTAAGAGCCAATAAATTCAATTTCCCTAGGCTAAGCCTGATTTGACTGTAATGATAATTTTTAAGTGATCTCTCTGTCTTTCTCTCAAGCCACAAGATTTTTCATCTTATTTTCTCCCTCTACCCTGTTTGAGGAAGGGGAATGAGAGCAGCTGGGTCAGAGCCAGATGGCCAATGTCAGCTCACCACAGAGGCCAGCTGTTCTCTCAGTTTGGGTGGTGGTTTCTCTGAGGTTTCCTATCAGACAAAAAGTCAAGTACATTTATGAATAGACTATTTAACCATATGACATTATGAGTATCACTTCTGGCCTCATAAAATACAGAGACTTTTGGCCAAGTGGTGTAATCTGTATTGGTCAATAATTCTTGCAATTAAGTAGTAAGGAAATTTTGGCAGCCTGGGCCCCTGGTAGGAAGAAATCAACACAAGCATGTTAGCACTATAACATTTGAAGTGCACTCTGTAATCTTTATGGTTAACAGGAGGCTAGAAAGACATGTTTTCATTAGCAACATATCAGTGTGTTATTGTCAATAAAAGCCATTTCCTATAAAAACTCATGTAAAATTCTAATTTTACATTTTAAAATGCTAACCCACTTGTATTAAAATTCTCACAAAAATACGGCTTTGGAGACAAATCTTTATTGTTAATAACTTCATTTCTATGTGGAAATGAAATAAAGATTTAATATTTTGGACTCAAATCGGGCTAGAATGAAAATTTTTTTGGTTAGCTATCTCATTCACTTCTTTGCTTAAGAAGAAATTGAAACAACTAGAAATCTGTTTTATTTCATTTAGTTACAACAAAACAGCTTTTTTTTCTGATAAATTCTGCAGGAAAGTTATGTTTCAAAGCATACTGGTAAAGGAAATTAATTTCTAGTGTATATTTGCCTAATAATACCTGCCTTTATAAGAATGCAACTCTCTGCTTCCCCTTCTCTTTGCTCCCCTTCTCACAAAGTCTGGACTCAAGTTTCTTTTCTGGTTTTCAATATATGTTTAATTAAAGAGATGCTACTTCTGTCCTACTGTTCTTTAAAAGTATTCTGAAAAAAACAAAGAAAATTCATGGAGCAAGTTGAATGATTAGAAAGTCACTCTTCTTGAAGCTACTGCTTTCATCATGAATGTCACTGTAAAACTGCTGCAATCATACAGAACATTCTTGAAAAGGTAATATGAAAAGTTCTTCATGTCAGCGACTAGCGAGGAAGAAAACTCAAAAACCCCAAAGTCATCCAAAAATTGCAAAGTTCAAAAAATGCTATGCAACGAAGTCAAAAGGTTAAGTTCGACAATTTCATATTGACTTCATTTGATTGCCAGATCGACCTGGAACATGAGTGTACTATCTCTAAGGACTTAGATATTACTACCTCTGCATTGGACGCTTTGAAAAATCCTGACAAAAGGTCATAGCAGTAGTAACCTAGAAATATGTCGCTTTTCAAGAAAAGCATGCTGTGTATTTACTTNGTGGGAAAAAATCTCACCTTTCTTGTGGAATTCTAAAAGTATCAAAAGAAATCCACTTGAAGTCTTAAATGCCTTTTGCTCCTATCATGTCATGAACAAGGGAGAGACTTCTCTGTGGCTTTTTGAGACCACAGTTTGTAAAATCAGATTCTTTTTTAGTATCTTATCTCTTTTCTTATGTTATGCTTTTCTCTCTACAAAATATGAGGGGTGTTTGTGGGAGGAGGGAGTTCTTGTTAGGTTTATAAGGGTCATCCAGCAAGTCTGCTGGTCTTGAAGGAGTTTTTGCTACATGCCAGAGTGTACATCTGGTTGCAGCTACTTTGGATCTGTGGAAAAGTTTTTTGAGGAAAGAACTGACAAGGTGATTACACTTTTTCTATAAGTTTATGGGTCCTTGGTCTATTTTTACCTCTCATTTCTTTTTTTTCAGAGTAGAAATGACATAAAATCATGAATGGTTTTCCTGTCAGGGGAAACTGGGAGAGGAAAAAGAGTATTATAGTATGCCCAAAGAACTGTAAAAAAGAACAAAAAATTTCAATTTTCTAGATCTTACCTCTAAATCTTTTCATTACACTGCATTTAACTATTTCATCTAACATCTAGAGATACAAATAAACACAGACAGGGAAAAAGAAAAACTCATTTATTTCCCTTCTCATAAAGTTACTGATCTATTTCACATAGGAGTATGTCACATAATTTAAACTTTCCATACTTCGTTGTCAGTTCTGAACTGGTTACTGCTGGTCAGGATAGTCATTTTGGGATTTAACAATTTCATAAAAAATCCAGTTTGTCACTGAGTTACTATAAAAAAGTCACAATTTTTAAACTTTTGAGGCAAAGACGTGAAACAAAAATCTTACCATGTAGCTGTTCTCTGTGGGAAAAATCTAAGTAGAGTAAGACTTCCTAGACTTGCAAAGTGATGCCTGAGAGGGTGAGGTCTTAAAAATCATGACCTGGTAGGATGAATGAAGCTGAAACACTCACTTTTATTTTTTTTACCCAAAAAGAAATGAGGAAAAAGAACTGACAGGCCCAAACAGACACTGAGTTACATTGCTACCTGTGTAGCAAAGGTGAGCAACTTGGAGCCAGAGTATAGTGGTGTGAACTGAAAAAAGCTGGTAGTCAAATTTAGAGAAGAACGGTCCAACAGGTCTACTAAACAGGATTCTAGAAACATCTGGTGTTTCTCTAAGTTTGTCCAGTTCTCCTTATACCCTTGAACCACCTGACATTGGTGTCTGGCCCCCTCCCAAAGACAGAGAGCCCTTGCCTTGCTCAGTTTGTCTGTTCGTGCATCTGTGGCAAGAAACTGCTCCACTGTCTTTTATTTTCTTTGTTATTCCTTGGGGAAGATCATACCTTCTTTTCCAGCTGCACAAGAACTTCACTTTTACCTTTTATTTATTTAGGCCTATTTTCCATATGTACTTGACACTTTTGTACAGTGGGAAAAGGCTTTGAAATGTGACAGCAAAGCATCAGGGAAGTTAAAAATACAAGAACATTTGAATATTCAGAGTTTTTTGTTGTTTGAAGATCTCAATATTTTTTACTGCTTATTGGAAATATTATGAAAGAATAATGCAGTCCATTAGAGCAGCTGATCACTGCTCAGATTTGGAAATTAATTAGTGTATCTGCACTCTCATGAAAATCAATGGTATAAATATCTGATGAAAGACACCTGCCTACAGCAGGCAATACAAGTTGCCCTGTAGAGAGTTCTGTATACAGCCCCTTATATCTTCTCATTAGAATCAATATCCTTTTCTTTCAAAATGGGAGCTCAGGGCTGGGAACTTCCTTTCTTTGTGTTTGTGAGGTATCATACAGCTACCTGTTTGCAGGGTGCAGGCTGGTGCTATATATATGTTTCCTTGTCCTTAGGTGGAGGTTGAAAAGAAGATGGGGAGCATGCAATGAGCACTGTCCTGTGAGGCTGTCCTGATTACTACAAAAACACCAAGACCCCGGGCTTTGGAGTACAGACTGTGTGAGCCCCATGCTCTTAGAGATCACAGCCACTGCAGAAAGAGCAAGATCATCAAGTAAATGCAATGGGATACCGCAGAGCTGAAAGACAGTGATTATTATCTGCTGCAGAGGGGCAGTCGGCAGGATGCCGGTGATAAAAAGGCTGGTGGTAATGCTATGACAAAGACTTGTGGATGTTGGGAAGGTGGTCATACAAGTGCTAGCTGTGCTGTTAAGACTGTGGCTGTTGTTCACAGGATATGAAGTAAAACAAACACATACAACAAGGTTATTAATTAGTACAGCTAAGCAAGTGTTTATTTTTTTTCAACAGTGCAACAGTAAGGACATTGGTTTAGCATTCAAAGACCACGACTGGTTTTGAGGTGTAGCAGGCAGTATGGTGGTGATAAAAGGGCTTACATATTGTCTAAATTACATATACTATGTACCATATAAATGATATAATATGTAGATTATTATATATTAATATATGAAATAGATATATTGTATAAAATCAAAGAGCTGCCTGAGAGCACATGGGTATGATGGTGTCAAGAAATGGCTCTCAGCCACAGGAGCATTATGGTCTTTAAAAATATGTCAGTTCCCTGCCTTAAAATGGTAGAGCTCTTTCATAAAATGGCAGCCAAAACAAAATGGAGGCCCCTGTGTATGTTGGGGAAGTGCTGTCTTGGTCTGATGTACTTCTGGGTAAGCTGGGGGAGTGGGTGGTGGAGGTGGGTGGAGCGGTCTTGTCAGACGGTCACATCAGCTACTGATGACTGGAAGAGGGGGAGTGAGTCCCAGGGCAAATGGTTCTTGAGACTGCTGGGAGGAGGTGGGATTTTTTGCCAGAAGCTGAGGAGTGGGGCACCTGTCACTTCTTATCTAGTATATTGGTGGTACCGATTAGGAATACAGTCTACCCTAAAAAGCTGGTGCAGATAAATCTTACTGAGGGGACAGAATTGAGATAAGTGAAGTTAACAACAAATCACATTGAAAGCTGTCACCTGAATATCCTTGGGTGAATTGGTTTCTGTTTAAACAACATACTTGTTTTCTATATTAATTAATGTATCCAGTAATTTTGTAGCTGCCTGGTTGCAATTATTAGGGCGTAGAAGGGTCATGACAGATGTATGCTATTTTCTGTTTGAACTTTTTCCTTAATAGTGCAATAGTCTTAATGCATCACTGAGTGAATTTCAATAAATATGTTTTCCGGTTAAGGTATATTTTATAAACATATATGCCATTGTAGAGATGAGGAGAATTTGCTTCCAATGACCAGTACAAGGACTTTTACCACCTAGAACTTTGATTTTAACCATGCAGGCCAGTATCGCTTAGGGGTTTCAGTAACTGCTGCCCTAGAGCAGGAATAATGTGAGAAAGAGAAAAAAGAACAGGATCAACTCATATATCTCCTTCAGTGAGAATGCCTTGGCACTTACCTTGTTTGCCATAAAGAGAACAAGAGAAGAAATACTTCCATGTTCTTTGGAAATAAGAAGTAGGTGGGGGTATGAGAAGAGGTAAAGAAGATGCAAAAAGACCTCAATTACGCAGATCAGCAAGGGAATAAATCAGAAATACCCCCCTGTAAGCAGTGTTTTTTATATGTCCAGGAACTGATATGTAATGGCTATTTTTATTTCTATTTTATGTGATTAAAAGTATATTTTGTTCTTTTGTAAAAAGGCAATATATATTTGGTGCCCCAAGAAGTAGCATGCAGAAGAGTACAACTAACAGTTTATCCATTGTTAGACAGCTGGTGGGCTGATGCAGTAGCGATATACACATTCACCATCTGTTTGTCTGCTGCAGATACTTAGTGTTCTAGGTTCTTGAGGATTAGGACCAGTATTTTGTCAAGACAGGATTTACTTCCAAATTCAGTTGTGCCACACAAACCTGTAACTTTGTAGTTGTGTCATGGTGCTAGATTTTGCATAGGAAAAAAGAGGCCAAGGCATCATTTCTGTTTCATTCTGCTGGAGAGTTTGCTTATTTTGTAAAAAATAATATGGGTTGTAGATTGAGTCTACTGTAACTCAGGTTTACAAGAGAAATACAGGTCCTTATGTGTTTGAATAAGGATGACAAGTTTAAGTACTTGAAATCAAAGGTGGCTATCCAAGGTGTCATATATATATATGCAGACAGGCCCGTGTTTGTCCTCATCGCTGGAACAACCAAGGTCAGGTAATTTTGTTATTTACCCTGTTGGAGAGTGGGAAGCGGAAGCGTTGAAGGGTCCCACCTGCAAGGAGGAGCGGACAGGACAACTGACCCAAAAACTGACCAACAGGGGTATTCCATCCCATCCGCATCATGCTCAGTATAAAAACTGAGGGATCAAAGGGTCAAGCCCCTTTTCCTCCTTCTTCGATGGCCAACGTCCAAGGAGGACCCTGCCTGTTCATCAGCCTTTGATCCCGATCCGAGCGTTCCTGACTCCAGAACTGGAATCCAGCTCCCGTCGATCACTGAGACCAGCCTGGAACTGTTGCCTGCTGGTGACGTGGTCGTCATCCTGGGAGCTTGATATGGTTTTGTATATACTGTATACTTTTTTTTTTCCCCTGTCTTTTCCTTTTTGTTTTTTATTAAAGCAGTTTAGTTTTTCTAAACTCCTGAATCTCTTTAATTTCTTTCTCTCCTCTTTTTTTTTTTTTTTTCTAAAAGGGGGGGGGGGGGATCATCTGTCCTTTTCTGATTTGCTCAGAACCACGACAGTGGTCCTAGTTGCTGGCTGGGGTTAAACCACAACAACATGCTATTAGGAGGAACCTACATGTTTAAAATGAGGTTTTGGGGGTTGTTGCCATGGACTGAAACCAAAAATGCTCCTAATAATTGGAATGTTACTAATGTGATTGATATTATGAGGCTGTCAACGTCCTTTGTGGAATTTCGCCAATAGTCATGACTTGAAACACAGTGAGAAGAGACAAAGAGACAAGGAGGTACAGTTTTCAAAAGCATAATTAAAAGTCCCAATGACTTATAATAATAATCTTTTTTTTATTTAAGTCAGCTCCTGACCACTGTCAGGATGTTTTTCATTGTCAAGGAAAAATATGTTTAGAATAACATATCTTCCTCCACAGATGTGGAAAAATATGTGTGATATAACTAAATACATTCAGTTTCTAAGGGGATGAGGAGAAGCAGTGCTGAAATTAGAAACCAGTGCTCTTTTGCTCCAGAACAGCTTAAGCACATTTTCGCTGTGAAGGTCATGAAGCTATATTGACATGTTGTGAAAACCTACTAATGTAAAATAAGACAAATGGTAGTAATTGTAGCTGATGATGAAACAAAATAGGTAGGAAAATCCTGCAGTCTATCCTACTAAACAGCATTTCTTTGTAAAGCAGGTGCATTCTGAGCTTCTGCAAACAGCAGTGTGTGTCTGACTAAAACCCCTAAGGGTGGAATGTGAGTCACTGTATAAACCTGGATGATGAAAGAACACTCAGAGGAGATGGGCAAGGGCATTGTGCCCGTGAAGCTCAAACAACAGTACAGGGTGTGACTGACCACAGCTGCTGAAAAGAAGCTGACTTTATCTTACCCGAAAGGGGACCAGAGGGCTGCCTTTGTTTAAGATAAGTGGTTATCAACAGTTGAGTTGATCAGCTGGTGATATACCTGTTTCTCCCTGAGTTCATTAAAAGAGTGTGAATGTCACCCTGAATTAGACAGACCAGCGTGGGATGGAACAAATACATGACTTTGACCAACATAGAGTATAAAAAGTAGACAACTAATAAAATAATTTTGAAGAGTGCAATGGGCTTGAGCTGGCCTCAGCTCCTGTATTCCTTCCTGGAGACTGGACGTGCCCAGCGTCATGACAGTAAGCGTATTATTTGGAATCAAATTAGTATTGTGATTGAATTATGTGTTTAACTTATATTTGTATTGTATTTTAATTCTATTTTGTACCTGTCTGCTAAATCAGGAGTACCATGTAACACCAAATATTTTCAAATAAGTAAATTTGACATTAAATGTTAACACCCTCCGCACCCAGAATATCTCAAAGAACCTGATCAGAAAGAATTGGACTCTGACATGGTGTAATGAAGGAATGAAAAGACTAAGTTTTCTCTTCCTGTTTCTGTCCTGTTGAAGATACTTGCATTAAGTGCAATCAAACATTTGAACACATCTTGTAGCCTACTAAAAAGCAAACCCCCAAAACATACAGAGATCCACTTTTCATTTTGGCATAAAAATACCAAACAGTTTGTAGAGCATATAGACCTGTGTTCTATTTCATTTGTCTTTCTTCAATAATTATAATTAATAATTATGATATAGGAATTATTTTAGGGTTTTTCATCCCAGGTAGGGGAACTTCTGCTATGACTGCAAATATTCCAACCTGTGCTGTAGTAAAGATTTTCAAGCAATAACTTCAGTCTTTGTTTGCATTTCCATGTGACAGTGGAGGAGGTTAGGTGGAGATGGGAGAAATATCAGAGGTACCTCTGCCTTCAGCCCTGCTCTTGACTGCACAGGAGGAGCTGTTTGTCCAGGCATCCAACATGAGAGTGAAGTACTGTTCCTCCTTAGCCCCCTTTCCTGATGGAAATACCTCTGAAATAACCATGTTGCCAAGTATCTAGTTGCCAATTATCTAGTTTGTACAACCATTCTCAGATGTGTGTGTATATGTTGCCTCTGATTTTCTGAATGTTATGGCAAGGGCAGGAGTCCTGTGAGTGGAAAAAAGTGTCCAGTACAAGGCAGCAACAATAATATATATTTTTTTACTCATTTATAAAGATTATCTTTTAAAAATATCTTTGCCTCATCTTATATTTTTATTCTACTTTCTTGAAGTAAGACAACTGTTTCAATTTTTAGTAATGAAAGAATGACAATTTGTGGCTGTTAGTTTTTATCAAAGCAAACCTACACGCTTCCTGTAGTAATGTTATCAGAGGGATAACTGACAAAGTACTATCTTACAAGGCCTATCTCATCTTCCCACTGGCAATATGGTTTATATGAATTAAGTTACGTCTTTGTCTTTCAGTTATTAATATACCTAACATTTTGAGATTTACTAGATTATTTACATTCAAGTTCTGCACCTCAAGAGCTTTTTAAAAAGAAAGTATTGTAGTCTATATTTGAAAATTGTGGTTTTGCTGCATGTGTTCTTATAAATAATGTCCAGTGCTACAATGCTGAGCAAAATGCTTTTGGAGCTTCCTGTTGCTGCAGGGTCCCCTATAGGAATATGCCTGTCAGCAGATACTGAATTTGTCTATATGTCAATATGTCAATATCACTTTTACAAGCAACTGTGCACAGCACATACGCATTTTCAGTATCTATTAAAAGGAAATTTTGTGTGCATGTTTATATATATCTCACTTACATATTTTGCATCTAGGTGAATATATATTCCTGAAATATCATATAGAGCTCCATCTTGTGATTTCTAGATTTCTGCAGTCTCATCTACAAGAAAATAAATATTATGTAGCTCAGGGAAATGATTCCATTAGTATTAGAGAATTTCCAGTTGTAAATATCTTGTAAAATATTTCAACAGTACAAGATTTTGCTCATGGAAGGAGTGCAGGGAAGTGATCATACAGGGTTGATGGGAAGAAGTTGTACAGTTTTACCTGTTAGGTGTTGTTCCTATATAACAAGTGGAATTATGCTCCATCTGGAAGAGTTATAAGTGTTTTTAAGTGTTTTTAGCCTGAACAAATTTCTCCTATATAAGTCTTCCTATAAAAAGAAGTGGACTTGCTATTTTATTGCATAGTTGTTCATTTTGAACTTTATATAGTCTCCGAAGAGTAGGCAATAGTAGTAAAAACAACCAAATAACACTCCCTATCACTTCTTGTTGGAAAATTAAGCAGCTGTAATTCTGAACATGAAGTGGGAATAATGTGACCGTTTTGCAGATGTTTCATGACCCTAATCACATTAACTGAGTCAGTTCTTTTTCCCTGGTATGAGCTGATGGTAATGGATGGCCTCATAAAACTTTCAGGGGCAGGTACAAAGAGGTGATTTTGGGCAGGAAAAATATTTTCTGTCGTCCTAGCAATGTCAAAAGCAAGACATGAAGAGCGGAGAAGTTGAGGATAATGGGTAACTATTTCACTGGCCCATAGAATCTCGGTTTCTGTGCCATTTGAAGGATGCTAGAAACTACAGGGGTTTAATGACCTTATGGAACTTTCCATGGCCATTAAATCAGAGAAATCACATGGGACGGGAATGACTTCAGTGCTGCTGATGGAAATTTTTATAGGGACCTTGCTGATTCCCATGGTGGGGGAAGATGGTATAAACTAATGACAGACAGAAGGTCAAATGCTTCAGAGTTCATAGGCACCCAACTGATTAGATGTTGGTCTGAAGTTTACCCTAGCTGTTTTGGAATCTTTTTTGGATATGCAAAATTGTTTTACTATTTTTTAGCTTTCTTTTTTTGCTTGCCCTTTTTTTTCTTTTTTTTTTTTTTTTTGAGGGAGGTTTTTCTTTGAAGAGGTACCCATTATTTACATATCAAAAGTATAATATTTAGTGCTATTGTAATATTTGAAATTAAAATTCCAACCTGAACTCAGAAATATATGATTTAGCAGAAATATTTATTTTTTTTTTACCACAAATACGCTTTTGTGGGATTTTTGTTAGGATTCTGCTTATATGCTGAAGGATTATAGCACTTCTAATGCCCACAAACTGCTTGTGCTCACTGTTTTTAAAACATCTGAAATCATTGAAGTTTAAACAGAGATTTTGTTTCCTTGTAAGGAAATTTATCCTTATTATCCATATGTTGAATTACCTGATGTGAAATACAGATAAGCTGACAGTATTGCACCAAAATCAGTTTCTTGCTTGAATATTTGGTTATAGTATATCCTTGTTTAATGGCCTGATCTTCAGAACTATTTTGTACATTCATAAATCCACTGTAATAAATAAAGCTGCTGCAGTCTATGTGTGAAATCTGAGCTTCACTGAGGAAAAAATTGGTTAACTTTAATAAGATCAGAATTTCATCCAAAAGGATTATTTGCAAGACCTTAGTGTAGTTATACTTAATGAATTTACTGTATAGGAACATAGGATTTGCTGTAGTATTTCTGCACAGGCGTGATCTTGTTGTTTGCTTGCTGAAAAATGTATTTTAAAACTCTTCCTATAAGGTGGTGCGATTTTTTTGCAAATATATTTTTTTTTGTACTTATAGAACTTACAGAAAGAGGACTATTTAGGGCCAAAACTATTACAAATATATATATATTTTCTTAATACCCTAATTTTAATTTGAGAGATACCTACAGTGAGAATGTAGGATTACTTGAGAACAGTTTAGGAGTCTAGGATTAATACTTCGGAACATTTATCATTCAAGAGTGCATAAAATCACAAAAGTAGCCACGTAAGCAAGTTAAAACTATGCCTCATTTTTGTCCCTGTAGGGAACAGCCCTCACCAGTAACAGATACTTTGTTTAATTAAAAACCTCAATCTTGCTTTCATTAAGAAACTCTATACTTTCCAAAAGTTCATAGCGATGGGGGAAGCTGAATATGGATAATGTGAAATGGATATATATGAATTTGGATAAATGTGAAACTCCAGGGGATAGAAAGAAAGCAACTTACAGTTTCAAACAATTAAAGCTGTGTAAAAACAACAACTAGAATCAGTTGTCTAGTGGCAATAATAGAATAGTAGGTACTAGTTTTAGAAACTCTAAAGAGATTTTAAAACTCATGCAAACATACAATACAAATACAATGCAAAAACTCATGCAAACATACAATACAAACATGCAAACATACATGCAAACCCCCAAAATATTCAACACACTGAAGCTATTAAGTTATCTTTCCCAGAGAAAATTATACTTTGGATCTCACAGAGGTGTGATTATTATGAGGTTTTCTACTTCTGGCTGCCAAAGCTTGCTTATCTTTGTCATCAGGTGCATACCTGTTTTCATATCATATCTTTAAGAAATTCAGATCCTACATCATATGTGGCAAAAATCTTAAAATGCTTACTTTACAACGAAGAACTTCTCCGTGCATGAGTATGTGCTGAGGGCCAACTGGCTGAAAAGCAGCTTTGCAGAAAAGGTGAGCAATTAAAACAAGTAAGAGATGGAACTATTTGGCCTAGAGCTTAGGGGTTATACCTTTAACAATGTGTACAAATACCTAAAGGGAGGGTGCCAAGAGGATGGAGCCAGGCTCTTTTCACTGGTGCCTAGTGACAGGACAAAAGGCAATGGGCGCAAACATGAACACAGGAGGTACCTTTGAACATCAGCAAACACTATTTTACTGTTAGGGTGACTGAGCACTGGATTGGGTGGTAGTGGAGTCTCTAATCTTAGAGATATTCAAAAGCCACCTGGACATTGTCTTGGGCAAATGTGGGTGCTACGTGGCCCTGCTTGAGCAGGGTGCTTTGACCAGAAGGATCTCCAGAGGTCCCTTCCAACCTCAACCATTCTATCTGTTCTATGTCTAATTAGAATGAAAATGTGACATAGCTGTAGTTATAGTACAAACATAGCAGAAATATTTAAACCCGAGGAAAACTATGTTCAAACTCTAAGTGCGAAGTAAGGGACAAATTCTGACAGAAGAACTGAGGACAATGAGATTGTCCTACAGATTCTCAGAGAAATAGCAGCTTGCTTCCATATTGACTATTTGTACACTGAAGTGTTTCTCTACGTTTCATTGGTCACTTTTAATTCTGTGCCTCTTTCCCCTTCACGGAATTTAGTTCACCCAGTAAGGAATCAGGACGTAGACTAGCACAGAGCAAAACTGAGCTGGCAGATGTTGCCATAGTTTCTAGAAACTGCCTGTTTGAGTGCTATTTCAATGTGACCCTCTCTAGAAAGTTAAAAAACCTCTATTCCTGAAAGGGATTCAGAAGACTATGAAAAACATATTCTTTAGCATTTAAAAAGGCAGTAATTTAAATAGGCCTCCAACTTACTCTGCATTTAAGAAGAAGTTTTATATATTTCATAAACAGTGTCAGGGACCAACTTGTTTGACTTGCAGTTAATCATTTATAGCATCACTTCAGAAAGAAGATATATGCAAAATCTCTTTGTTAGCAATTTAAAACTAGGATTACCAGAAATGGCTTTTGTATTCCTCGAATGTGTTCATTTTTATTCTTTCTATGCTTTTTTTTTGAGTAAGTACTTTTTCATTTAGCACTGCTATTCGATTTATTCAAGTAAGTTCATCTTTGGTTTCATTACGAATTGAGCAGAAATACCTATTGCCTTTGGTAAGATCAGATATTCTAGGTAAGACTGTGGCATTGAATGAATTAGCAGCTTTTCAGTACACTGGTGAAATAATATCAAAATATAAAATCTGTTCTTAATAAATGTATTTATACATTTTCACAGATTCTCTTGGCTACTCTATTTCATAGTGTGGTTTAATACTTGCTATTAGGCAGTTGGGCTTGAAAGTATCGATAGTATTGTTGAGAATTATTTGCATGCTTGAAGCAAGCCTAACCTGAGGGACTTCTCTGCAAATATTTATGTTCAACCTACGTTATACGGCATTGTGCATGCTAATTTGAACCATGGATATGTTAGAAAAGTGACTTGACTATATATAAAAATTGGCAGCCTCTCACTGTCACTATATTTCTGTCATACGGGCCAACAGCTCTCCTTGGATACCCTTGCAGAGAGAGCAATGTGTGCATGCAAAGGAATAATTGGGTCCTCTCTGTCAGCTCAGGTATCAATTTTTACTAAGAGTGGTATAGGATGGTTATGATAGGATCCTCAATTTATTTTCTAGCTCATGAGTGATTAGCAGCAGTAGATGGCATGTCAAGTGTGCTGAAAGTGCAGTCATTATTTGTGTTGATCATGTTTTAGAGAGAAAGGATCTAATTTGATTTTCAGTTCCCGATTTGATTTTTCAAGGCTGATGTCAGAGCCAGGAGGAAGAGGGAATCTTTTGGTTTGCTAGTTTAGAAAATAAACTTGAAAGGGGAGGGGACAAATGCCACACTGTATTCTTGAATTTTTACATTTTTTTTTTTTAAATAATATGGTAATAAGACTGCATGCTTGTAAATTAATTTGCAAATGTAACTGTTTATTAAATGTTTGGTCTGAATCTCATTTCATAACAAAACCTAATAAATCTCTGGGTACAATTCTGTCCTTAGTAATTGGGAAACTCTGTATGGTCTCTTAGACCTATTTGCTTTTTGTATTAGCTGTTTAGTTTTATGAATTACAGCAGCAGCATATTACAGCAGATCCTACTGTGCTAAATACCATACAAACAAAAAGCAAGGGACAATGTCCCCCTGCCAACACCTTACAATTTAAATAGATTAAAAGATTAATAAAAGCACATGGATGTGAAGTGTCTTGTTCACAGTTACCTATCAGGCCAATAGCAAAACCAGAATGAAACTGGTCCCTGTGTCCCAGTCTAGCACCCTGTTGGTTGCACCACAGTGCCTCTTGAAGGAATATTTACAATTTATGCATGCAAATTGCTTTAAAACCTAATTGTGATAGTTTAAAAAGTAGCTTGGTGAGAATAAACCCCCCTTTTTTCTTTTTACCACCATTCATCATCATTTGACAAGAGGATGCTTTGAATACAGTAGATGGCTTTTGCAGCCAGCCCTTCATGGCACAAGAGGAGGAAATATGTTCTTGCTGTTTCCAAGCTGCCTGTTTAGTTATGAAGTCTTTAGTTAAGAAAGTTTTCTTACTGCTGAAGTAACACAGGAAAATCCCACTTCTAGATGGGAGCCCCAAGGATGGACATCGTGCCCTAGTGCTGTGGTCTTAAACCCTGTGGGGAGTTGTGCAAGTTTTCTGAGAAGAAAAGACCTAATTACCAAAGACAGGGGCAGTCTTATGAAGAAGTTATAATAGAATCATTGAACCAAAAAATGTCCAGAGTTGGAAGGAAGTTTAAAGATCATCAAGTTCCAACCCCCCTGCCATGGGCAGGGACACCTCCCACTAGACCAGGTTGCTCAAAGCCCCATCTAGCCTGGCCTTCAACATTTCCAGGGATGGCACATCCACAACTTCTCTGGACAACCTATTCCAGTGTCTCACCACCCTCACAGGAAAGAATTTCTTCCTAATATCTAATCTAAATCTCCCCTCTTCCAATTTAAAGTAGAAAGTATTTCATAATGCAGTAGAAAGTATTTCATAAATGTTGAGTCTGATTGGCCCTGATCATTCAGCTAAGCTCTTGGCCAAGAACACTGCAAATTAAAATTTAGGCCTGATTCAAGCAAGTCTCAGCACAGATAATATTTTAATCTCATGCAGTACTGGACTTCTGTTTTTCTAAGATACTTGAGTTTTAATCAAAGCAGATCCCCAAACCTGCATTTTGTCTCTGTAGAACCTTGGTTTTTTCTCTCTGCACAACTATTATAAGAACTCATTGTATGCAAACAAACTTGGCTGTGGTTTGTTACTGATTGGCTATGTGCATTGTAAGATGTCGTATCTGGATTTTCTCTGCTTTTATAAGCCATAAAAATGAACTTAATTTGTGAAGAATACATGAAAAAAAAAGTTGCAACTTATTTAAAGCATTCTTATCAGGAACATGCTTTCTTCCTACCTTTCTAGCTCCATAGGAGTTTGAAGTCTAAACTTCAATTGGAATTTGAAAATTTTAGCCATTGTCTATGAGTGATAATTGCTTTTCTCTTATGGAAAAAACCCAGCTATTTTGCATTTGCAGTGCATGCACTGGTTGCTTTTTACAATTATTTAGTTAACTGTTTCACCGTGTTTCCCTGTGGGTAAGGATTCTATATCAGAGCCTTTTGGCAAACTGTGAAGAAAACAAGAATTACTTCTTTGTCTGAGCACAGAATTGAAATCAAACAAGATACACACTGCATTCTCTTTAGCTATGCTATTACTACAAAATTGATTTTGAAAGACACAGTGAGGGGAAAACAGAGTAGTGAAGTAAAACAGAAAAACCAAAGGAAATACTCTAAGATAAAAACATGCTTTTTAAAGAGATTCAGTATTATATGTCCAATAATGTATAACTGTTTGCGTGGGATATCCTGGTTATTTAATGATGAATATTTTGATCGCATTTGAGGTATTTTATAGAGAATTTTCTGCTATCTGATGTTTTTTTCTGAGAAAATATTTATTATTTAAACTTTGAGGAGTTATAACTGGAAAATTAGAAAGAAGGAACATTTTTAACCATTTGAGCAACAGAAAGAGGTGCTGATCAAATCAAGACAAATGTACATTTTAAAATTATCAAGTATTTTGTCCATCCTTCAGATCAAGAACTTTTCTCATAAAATATTCAACACATTTTTGACTGAGGGATGCCTCACTGTTTGTATTCTAGTTATTCTCAATGATTAGGAGTCTTCCTGAGTAAAATACTGTGCACATTGCCAAAACATATTTCTGGATTAGAAATTCTGATGAAAGAAAACAATATGCAGTCATCTGACGAGCCAGAAAAAGTGTTGTAGTTGAAAAACATCCCTAATTAAAAGAAGATCAGTATCTATATCCTCAATCAAGTTGGTAAGAAAACTGACATGAAAAAATAATACTTAACAGGAATCAAAAGGCCGTTCTTTGTGATACAGTAATTTTGTAAGACCTATAAAAAATAGCGTTTTTACATTCGTGTGCTGCCATTGTGCTCTGTGCCATGCTATGTAAAGGCATGCTATATATGAGAAAGGGTTGCAAATACAAGTTATTCTTTGTTACATTGGCTGGTTAATTATATACCTTACAGTTTCATTGTTTGTTAGAAACAGGTCTCTCTGTTGCTTTAGTCTGATATTTAGGAGTAGGGTAACAACAAAAACTTCAATCATGTCTTAAACCCTATCACACTGGAGAGCGACTTTACTGAAAGCTGTAGCAGGCATTATATTAAACCTGACAAGGGCATGATCTCTTGTACTGTTGTTTTTATTGTTACCTACCTTTTATGCACCTTTTTTTTTTCTTCATGTTGGCCTTTCCTACAATGGATAGGATTTGATTAGATGGTCAGAGTTGGACCCATCCTGGTTTCCTTGTTTTCATAACCTGAAAGCGTTACACAGCCTTAAAAAATATATATCTGTGGACCGTTTTTGTGCTGTCTAGCCCCTCAAATGTCTAAATAATTTCTCAACTTGGAGTCCGAGACTTTTCTGAATTTAATGCAGCTGTCTCTTCTCTCTCACTATTTCAGTATTAGCTTTCTCTGCTTCCACATACATATTTCTTCTGGCTAAAACCATCTCTTTTATTACTTAGTATTACATTTCTATAATCCTTATGCATAAATGTTTGTCTAGAAAATTTGCACTAAAAATAAATAATTTTTCCTTTCCCTGAAATGCTTTATTTTGTTTTCCTCCTTTGA
The DNA here is from genome assembly GCA_013400375.1 of Thinocorus orbignyianus. Classification (NCBI taxonomy): domain Eukaryota; kingdom Metazoa; phylum Chordata; class Aves; order Ciconiiformes; family Thinocoridae; genus Thinocorus; species Thinocorus orbignyianus. The sequence continues at coordinate 40,374 of VXBW01007290.1, read as the reverse complement.
TTCTTCTGGGTTCAAATATATTATTCAAGTAATACGTTATAAAGAACAGCTTTTTATAAAATTAATATTCAAAAATATTTTACAGCTTATACATGCTGAAGTGCACTATGTGAAACGTGATGCTCGTTTCTCAGGAATTTTGATTAGAATATTGGTGGTTTTCTTCTTCAGAAACCTTGAAACATCACGTGTAACTATTTTCAACATTAAAAACAGCTTCACGCTAGCCTCTTCTCCTTGAAAGCATTAGACTGCTTTGTAGAAGAGCTGTAGGTCTCTTGGTGAGGTTATAGTAGTACCTTGTTGGTTTGCTTTGGACTGTACCTCTGGCAAGGGATAATGGGGGGAGGAGCACTGGGGGTAAAACTGTAAAAGCCGATGATTTAGAAATGTAGCCAGTATCTCACCCTGTTTAGGTGAGTCATCAGATTGCTTAAGGTGAAACAAAGGGTTGTGGTTCTGCTTTTGTTCTCCTTGCACCTTTCAGACATAACCTGGAGTACTGTGTGCAGGTCTGGAGTCCTCAATATAGGAAGGATATGGACCTAACGGAGCAGGTCCAGAGGAGAGCCATGAAGATGATCGGGGGCTGGAACACCTCTGCTACAAAGACAGGCTGATGGCGCTGGAGTTGTTCAGCCTGGAGAAGAGGAGGCTCCGGGGAGGCCTGATAGCAGCGTTTCAGTACCTGAAGAGGTCCTACAGGAAGGCTGGGGAGAGTCTGTTTACAAAGGTCTGCAGTGACAGGACAAGGGGCAATGGCTTTAAGTTGGAGAAGAGTAGATTTAGATTAGATATTAGGAAAAATTTCTTTACTCTGAGGTTGGTGGAACACTGGAACAGGTTGCCCAGGGAGGTGGTTGTGGCCCCTTCCCTGGAGATATTCAAGGTGAGGCTCGATGAGGCCCTGGGCAACCTGGTCTAGTCAGGGGTGTCCCTGCGACTGCAGGGAGGTCGGACTAGATGACCTTTGGAGGTCCCTTCCAGCCTGGATGATTCTGTGATTCTGTGATTCTGTAACTTTCAACAAGCAGCTGCTATGCTGCCCAGTGTGCAGGGTACAGTTATAGGGGATAACTGTGCTGCTTTTGTCCTTATTCAGATGTCAGTCATAATTTGTCCACTGGCCACTAACAGGAAATGTCCTGCTAGAGTATCAGGTTAATGAAGCTTTAATGTTAATGGACATGACTAATGGGAAACAAATTTTAGAAGAGCTAATGATATCCTGCCCAGAATTAGTTTCCACAGCCTCATGTGGCCCCGTAACATTGTACTCCTATGATGCAGTGGGAGGGAAGGGGTCTTTAGATCCAGCAACGAATACCAGTATGAAACTATAAGAGATAAAATACAGTACCACTACCCACTGAGAACAGCAAGAGAAAGACTGAAAAATAAGACATCTTTTGTCCTATATTTATTCTCTGCAGAGTTCTCTGAAAATCTGTAATCTGCGGTTCACAGGGGGCTTGTGAGTAACCAGAACATAGAGCTTTGCACAATTATATGAAGAAAAAAAAGTAGGAGGAAAATTCTGTTGCTTTATTCCTATGCTTTTGACAGGTTGAAAACTTCTGGAAATAAAACTCATTCTAAAAACCTAACAATTTTCCCTGGGTTGATGTTAGATCAGCCTGAAATGACCCACTTAAATAGATAATCAGTTAACCTCATTTGCTTACCTTTGTTTGAAGAAGTGTTTAAATTCGTGATTGCACCATGGATATTTGCCTTTATTGAAAATTTGATTTAATATGTTTACTTTTATTCTGAAATTTTAATTATAATGTCTTTATATAATTTTAAAACATGTTTTACAACAGAACTTGGTGTTTGTGACGATATTCTGTTTAAATTTCCAAAATTTGATCCTGAAGTTGGCAAGTAATATTTGTTCACATCTACAGAAAGATACAGATTATGAAAAATAATTATTTTAGAGAAAGTTAAGTGCTGCATTAGGAAACCTTGAACTAAACTGGTATGTCTTAAAGATTTTGCTAAAGGAAGTAAAATCAAAGTCTTTGAAAGAACAGGATACAAACTATATCAAAAATATTTTAACACAATATTGTGGGGAAATTGCTTTATGGAAAATTATAAAGTTATATGTCAAAATACCTTGGAAAGTTTTGGCTTTTAGTTTACAAATGCTTGTGAATCCTTTTAAGATTTTTTCTTATTATCTTGGTTTTTCCCATAATTTTCACGAGGCATCCTGGGTACAAATTTTTTTTATACATAAAGCTAATTTTTGTTAGTTATTTTCCTCAGCAAAAGCAGTGAGGATGTTTTTTCTACTTGTGTTGACCACTGTGATAATAATGCTGTGAAATGCACTAATAGGCCCACAGTGTTAGGCTTTTTGGAGGGGCGATATTGCTTTGCCTTTCTAAATAAAGAAGAAATTGTGTCTGGTTAATTCTTCTTCTCACTGCTGGTCTAATAACGAAGAGAATTCTTACTCTTACAGAGTTAATTTTCTTAACAGTTACAGAAAACAAGAGATCAAAAATACCTTGAAAACAGCATATTTATCAGTGGTATTTTCAGTTTCTTCTTTCAGAGAACAGGGCAGAGTATTGAAGAGCTGCTGACTTTTATATAAACATGTGGCAATTCCACCAGTAAGGAAAGACTAGAATAGTAGGTTTTAGAGTAAGACAGTCCAATTCCATTGGCTGTGTACACCTTTTTCATACCATTTGGCACTGCATGTGTTTCCATGGAATTGCGTCTCCATTTTTTATTTTTATTTTTAAAAAATTATATTATCACGATCTTAGCAGATCAGTTAGTCTGATAAGCACCCAATTATATTATTGGCACAGTTTAGACTGTGGGTATTCAAGGCAGGATGGATGAAAGATAATGAAGCGAGTTTTGAAAATGAAATATTCCTTTTTAATGAGATAACTCTGGTTTTGAATGTTGGTGGAGCTATCAGATTTTCACAAAAATTTAAGTAGTCCTCTTCCTCTGCCTTGAGAAAAAAGTACTAGAAAATGTAGGAAAATAGATAAAGGTATCAAAAATTAGCATGCCTATAGTAATCAGAGATTACAATACCTAGATCTCTAAAGAATAAAAAATTAGAACTTGGATATGTGAAATTTCTGCCGTATTTAAAGCTACTCACACAAGAAAGTAGCTGAAGAATTTGATGTGTCTATTTATTAAATTGCAATATGTCTCAATGTTTTCTAAATGCTCTGAAATGTCTCCTTGAACTGGGAAAAAGAGAAATTTTATTGACTGCATAGAAAGAACAAAAAAAAAAAAAGAAAATGAATATTTTCAAACATTCTCTTGAACATAGCACATTAATTTATTTCTATATAAAATAGTTTAAAAAAAATATTTTCTAATCCAGTTTGGTTTTCCAAGATAAAGCCTGTATCTATGGAGATTCATCCTCTTTTGACAGAAGAGGGCAGTGTTTCTTTAAAATTGTGCAGGGAAAATATGCATATTATTATAAAGATCAGTCTCTAGAGAGTATTTTGAGCCAATGAATTTAAATATAATAAATGCCCTCTGAATATGCTACTTAGTAAAAATAACAGGCAATGAAAAAGTAGACATTATGGTTACTTAATTGTTGTCAGTACTGAACTGTACTGGCCCAAGGAACAACATGTAACCTTTAACGTACTAGACAGGCGATTGATTTTTGTATAATATTCAAAGATTAATTCTATGAAACAGCATCTTAGGTTGAAAATGGCAAAATGTTAAAAAAAATATAAATACTACTGCTGTTAAGGATATTAGTATCAATAAAATACCTTTGGAGTAATTCAATATATGAATCAGCACTGATAGTCTCACACTTCAGGAACTGTCCATGCTTCTGTAGTGTCACCCTATATAGAGCAGTAAAACTAAAAAAATACAGTCTTAGTTAATGAAGCAAATAAGGGAATTAAGCCTTTTACTTCAAAAGCTCTGACTCTGTCCCAGCTGACTTCAAGTGAAGTGTTTGTTTTATTGGCCTTTTAAAGATGGGATGTTTGCTAAGTCTGGGTCTATATGATTGACATAGTTCTGTATCCTGAGTGGTTTTCTTCCTGAAATATGACAGGGACAAGTTTCTCCCCTTCCTTCTTCTTACCAAACCCCAGTCCTAAAGTTCTTCCTTCCCTCTATTATTCTTTGTCCCTGTTCTCTAAGCAATTTAATTCATCAGGGGATGGATGAAACTGACGGCTCCTTGGGGAGTGCAGTTACTCCATATCCAAGAAGACAAGTTTTCTTCATATGGACTTGAAGAAGGGAACCAAGGAAAACAAGTTTCTCCAGTGCTTAATGACAATGATTGTGTAAACAACTACTGAAATTTGGTCCGCTCAGGGCCAATGGCAGAAGCAACGTGTTATCTTATTTCCACACAGACTTTTAGTATTGCTACCAGCCTCATTACCCTCTTGTCTGAACTAAATCTTAATCAAAGAAGAGTCCTAGGAAGAAAATGGCTGTGCAGATAACAAAGTACAAGTCAAATTAAATTTTATTAATGAAAAACAAAAAAAGGAAATAAGGAAAGTATTTAGAAGCTATTTCTGTTTTCTTGCTTTCATTGTATAAGTTTGGGGTTTTTTTCCTTCTCTTTCTATTTCTCCAAAGAATTTTGATTAAATTTGGTTTGGGGGAAAGTGACTTCTGAATCCAGATACGGTTTCATAGAAAAGCAGTGGCACAGAAAGTGGTGGCACAGGAATCTGTCACTGCTCCAGGGAAAAAATCCTGCCTTAGTCTTCAGCTTTTCCTTCCTGTGCTGTGCACAGAAATACCTGGTGTAAGATGTGGCTCACTTGAAACAGGGGAGAGTCTATCAAGCCAGTTCATGTGAGCTAACAGAAAAGTCCTTACGTTTAGTAGGACATGAATTTTATGTAGCAATGATGTGGATGCATTGGGAAACAATAAGCTGAAGTGAGAAACTCCACATCTTATTGACAATTGCCTGAACAAGCCTTTTATAAAGCCTGGTGTGGCTGTTGGGGCTGTGGCAGCAGCCTGCCAAAGGCAGTGAAGTGAGAGACCGATCTCTGCGTTCTTTAAGTGGTCCAACATATTCTGTTGCAACTGCTGTTACATTTTAGGTGTTCATAAGTGAAAAATGACTCCTTGCAGTAAGATGAAAAACTTTTCCCTTAAGTCCGAAAGCGAAATTTCTGAGAGATACATATTGCCCCAAGTTTTTTGGTTGATCCTGTGAATGTCAACATTCTTAGTTACTGTAGTGCTCATTAAAGAACTCAGAAAAGAAGTGATCTGGTAATGGGAAACATTTTACAATATAGTTAAACATCTTTGGCATAAAACTCTAAACCACTATAATTTGATATGTCCCTATGCTAAAGATACACAGTTTTGAATACTTTGACAAATAAAAGTAAAATATTCTTTTTTTTAGTCATAAGGCCTTTGCTTACAGCAATTTACTACTTTGATTGTACTTACGTTATGCTTGTTGGATTTTTGTAGTTTCTGTTCATATTACTTGATTTGTTTGCATCCATACACTGTGCAAATAAAATGGTAAAGTACTATTTTAAAAAAATTCTGCATTTGTTATTTTGAAATGAAGCTACAAAATTGTGACTCATTTTTTTTCTCAATAATTCCTTAAGAAAAAATCTTAGCTTATTAGGACTGATATCCAAGCTGATCTTAACTTTGTTTCTGTATATGAGCATAACTTGAAGAATTTCAGAATTTTTCTGTTTGCAAATAAACCTGGAAAATCCGTTGACAACGGCAAAAAAGAGTGAAATGAGCCTACGGTTTTGAGGGCTGAATGTCAAGGAATGTAACCATGTTATTAGCTATATAACACATTCAGCATTTATCCTTGCTTAACATAAATTCAAAATTTAAACAGTGGTTGAATGCCAAAGTATTGATATGTCTATCAAGTTTGTTAACAGTAGAATGAAGAAAGTTCACAATTCTACCTTTTCCATTCCTTTGTTACACACAAAGTAATCATTAAATGAACAGGGAAGAAATTGCTATGGAGAAGCTTGAAATAAAGACAGGCAAAATTTACTACTAACACAGACATATATGGAACTGGATAAACCCTGTTGTTAATAGACAATTACTGGTAAAATGCATATTACAGAACTAATTTCTGCTTTTCATAAGGACAAGAAAGGTCTTGAACTGGCTGTTGTTTTAACAGCAAATTAAAAGTACATCATCTCAATCCTATGAAATGTTGCAGATGGGTATTTTAATGAACTATACATTGCCTTCAGTGTGCCATGTTTTACTGTCCTCCTCACAAATGATTTTGAAGGTAATCTCTGGCAGGATGTTATGTCCATGAAAAAATAATTAGCCTGATTTAGAATAACACTTCAGGGCAATTTGTGCTTTACGATTTCAAGAGAAATGTCACTTTCCAGGGACATGTGAGGGGGTGTTCTTTGTTTATTTTTCAGCAAAGAAGATAAATCCATTGTGAATCAATATATTAGTCTTTTTTTCTGAAACATTTTGAAATACTATATTTTTTATTTTCAAATCTTTAATTTATTGCTAATTAAGAAATTCAAATTAATTCATTACACAGTAATGCTTTTTGACTACAACATTTTGTGTTGATTTTTAAATGAAGTTGAAAGCTGGAATACTGTGTGCTTTCAGATACTTAGGCTTTTTTTTTTTTTTCCCTATGTATTCTGATTAAATTACTTTTTAAGCAAGTTGTTCAAAAAGAAAAGATATGCAAAAATTACTGTTTCTTCCCTGTTCTTTACTTAAGTTGAAGATGTTACATGGTCTTCAACTCCCTGCTGTAACTGAAGCCAAAAAGTGCTGTAATGATAGTACATGTTATAAAAAAATGCAAGATGGAAGGTCAGACATTTTATTCTTTATTTTAAAGTTTGTGTGATTTCAGTGAAATTCATTATATTTTTTAATGCAGATACATTTATAGCTGTATTCTTTTTGCTCTCCATTATTTAAAGGAAATAATTAGTAGACTGACAAGTAGAACTTGAAATAAATTATTTAATCTGGCCAGGGTATTAATTTTTGAAATGTTAATACAATAGCTCCTTGAATGACTGAAGATTTCCTAATGTTCTTAGAATTAAGGAATTGATTTTAATGTGGGGGATATTTTAAACTAGTTTTTCATTCTTTTGTCAAGATTTATATAGAGGGGTTTTTTTTTCTCTCCATATTTTCAGGTGAGAACATCATCCAGATACTAAATGTGAAGCAGGTATGTGCAATTTCAGCTGTAGCAGAGAGAAACGAATTTATAGAAATTTGGCTAACAGAGATCAGTGTGAATATGCCATTTGCAAAACATTTCTTTCCTCCTTGACGTTTGTCCAAGAATATTAGCAATTCCTCTCAATCTGCTAAAGGCTAGGTCTGGGGAAAAATATATGACAGTTACAGAATGAGAAGGTAGTGTCTTTTAGTCCTTCAAATTAGCATTTTTGGTTCTTATACTCATTTTCCAAACTAAGTATTGTTTTCTCACAGTTATTTTATAGACTTAATTGCTATGTAGGTGAAGTCTACTGTGAAAAGTAAGGAAGTTTTACAGAAAATGGTAATCACAAATTTAGATACTCAAAACTAATTTGAAAAGTATGGATACAATCATAATGACTTTAGCTCATGCATGCATTTAACTGAATCAATTAAATGTAAAGATGACCTACTGTGAGTTCCAGAATGAAATCTGGATCCAAGTGTAAGTCTGTTCTGGTCTGTTACAAACTGGGTCTATGCCTTATAAAATTAATTCCAGTACTACTTTTCTTCTACTTCAAAAAATGTGCATGAGTTATGAAGGATATCTTTGTTAGAACTTTCAAACAGACTTCAAGATATCAACTGTGTTGAACCCTATGTAGATGAACAAACTGGAATGCAAAGAAATAGAATTTATGACTGGCTTTGTTGACTTCTGATTCTGTTGTCAGAGATGGAAGGAACCTCTAGAGATCATCTAGTCCAGTTATACTTTGCTTGTTGACAGAAAAAAAAATAATTAAAAAATCTTTGATGCCACCGGTATTGCATGTCAAACTGCAAACGACATGAAACATCCATATTTTAATTGCAGCTGTTATATCTGGATTTATTTATTTATTATCAGTATTTCAGGGTAGTTGAACAATAAAATGGAAAGTATATAATACATTGTGCATTTTTATTTGAGATAATCTTGATATTTTAACACCAACAAGCTGTGCCTGAAGGAGTTCTGTAATTCCATCTTGTTGTTGTCAATTTTGATGTGATGCTGCTCTGTCAAAACACTGTAAAACAGCTTTTGGAGGTTTGTGGAATAGAGTGTAGTAACTGTCTGTAAGGGTTTGTTGCACTGTTTTGAGGGTAGGAAAGAATGAACTGGTTTTCAGACATAAAATATAAAAATATTAAAGCGTCCATACTGATAATCTGAAATCACAGCATCACAGAATGGTAGGGGTTGAACTGGACCTTCAGATATCATCTAGTCCAACCCCCCTGCCAAAGCAGGTTCACCTAGAGTAGGTTGGACAGAAATGCATCCAGGTGGGTTTTGAATATTTCCAGATAAGGATATTCTATAATCTCTCTGGGCAGCCTGTTCAAGTGCTCTGTCACACTCAAAGTTAAGAAGTTTTTCTTCATGTTGAAATGGAACTTCCATTGTTCCAGTTTCTGCCAGTTGCCCCTCGGTCTGTTGCTGGGCACCACTGAAAAAAGTCTGGCCCCATTCTCTTGACACCCATCCTTTAAGTATTTGTAGGCATTGATCAGATACCCCCTCAGTCTTCTCTTCTCCAGGTCAAACACACCCAGGTCTCTCAGCCTTTCCTCATAAGGGAGGCGATCCATTCCCTTGATCATACTCATAGCACTTCACTGGACTATTTCCAGTAGTTCCCTGTCCTTGAACTAGGGAGCACAGAAGTGGACACAGTTACTCCAGATGTGGCCTCACCAGGGCAGAGTAGAGAGGGAGGATAACCTCCCTCGACCAGCTGGCTACACTCTTTTTAATGAATCCCAGGAGACCATTGGCCTTCTTGGCCACAAGCACACGTTACTGCCTCATGGTCAACATGTCCACCCGGACTCCCAGGTCACGCTCTACAAGGCTGCTTTTCAGCAGGTCAGCC
>VXBW01007290.1:0-29931 GCA_013400375.1 Thinocorus orbignyianus | reverse complement strand
AAAAAAAAAAAAAGTATTGCTTACATATAAATCTCTAACATTCTTTGGTTTCTTGGAGATATACAGATATATAGATCTACATCTATAGATAAAGATAAAGATACAGATAAAGAAGGGGATCTAGACTTGGTTCTTATCATAGAATCATTTAAGTTGGAAGGGACCCTTAAGATCATAGAGTCCAACCGTTAACTTAATGCTGCCAAGTCCACCACTAATCACTTCCTTCAATGCCATGTCTGCATGTCTTTTAAATACCGCCAGGGATGCTTATTCAACCGCTTCCCTGGGCAGCCAATTCTAGCGCTTGATAAACCTTTTGGTGTTTGTTCCTAATGTCCAGTCTAAGCCTCCCCTGGTGCAACTTGAGGCTTTCCTCTTGTCTAATCACTTGTTACTTGAGAAAAGAAATCAACCGCCACCTTGCTATGACCTCTTTTCAGGTAGTTGTAGAGAGCGATAGGGTCTCCCCTCAGACTCCTTTTCTCCAGGCTAAGCAACTCCAGTTCCCTGAGCCGCACCTCACACCTGTTCTCCAGACCCTTCAGCTTCATTGCCCTTCTCTGGGCATGCTTCAGCACCTCAATGTCTTTCTTGTAGTGAGGGGCCCAAAACCAACGAGTGTTTGAGGTGCAGCCTCACCAGTGCCGTGTATAGGGGAAAAATCCCTTCCTTAGTCTTGCTGGGCACATGATTTCTGATTCAAGCCAGGTTGCTATTGACCGCCTTGGCCACTTGGGCATACTGCTGGCTCAGATTCAGATGGCTGTCAACCAACACCTCCAGGTCTTTTTCTGCTGGGTAGCTTTCCAGTAACTCTTCCCCAAGCCCATAATGTTGTATGGGGTTTTACGACCCAAGTGCAGGACCCAGCACCTGCCCTTGTTGAATCTCATAGAGTTGGCCTTGGCCCATCAATCCAGCCTGTCCAGATGTTTCTGTAGACCCTTTCAACCCTCAAGCAGGTCAACGCTCCCATCCAACTCAGTGTCATCCATAAACTTACTTAGGGCGCACTCAAGCCTCTTGTCCAGATTATTGATAAAGATATTAAACAGAACTGGCCTCAGTACAGAGCCCTGGGGAACACCACTTGTGACCAACCACCAACCAGATTTAACTCCATCCACTACAACTTTTTGGACTCAGGCATCCGGACAGTTTTTTCCCTTGCAAACAGTACTCTCATCCAAGTATGAGCAGTCATGCTTCAGCACCTTTAAGATTTCCTTCTTTTCTTTCTTCATAATTGCAGCGGTCACTGCCAACATTTTAGTGTAGGGGAATCAATAGTTTAATATGAAGTGTGAAGATTACTATTAATGATTTGCAGGATAGCTGATGAGGAATGAATAGTTCTTAGTGGAATTTTCTAATTCATTGAAACTTCATGAAGAAGAATCAATTTCAGTTAATTTCCTATGTCAAAAATGGTGTAAGAAGTTTCTAAATTATAATTATTCAAATGAAAAAGTTCTTTTAAAAAAAAATAGAAAAAATAACCTATAAGATTTAATTGGAATAAAAAAGATATCTGAAGTATTCTGCTTTAAAATACCAGTATCTTTTGTGTTTTGCTTTTTTTTTCATGACTGCTTCTGAGCAGTTTCTTGTTTGTTTTACTGAAAGATAATGTGTATTAAATATATATATATATATCTGTGAACTGTAGGAAAATGGTGAAGTATGTTTCCAGACTTGTTTGGCAAACAGTACTGTAATGCTTAGCTAAAATCTTTAGTGGATTTCTACATAGGTACACACTTGCTATCTATGGATATTATTATCCTTTGATGCATTTTGCTTTTTTTAAGTGGAAGCTTAGCACTGTACTTTTCTTCAGACTGGAACACTGACCTTTGAAAAGATGAGAAATGGTTTTAAGCATGAATTAATTAAAAAATTTAGATAATTATTAATTTCTTGCAAAATTCCTGAATTCTAGAGAAAATGAAATAGGACACTCTCACCACCAGTTACATGATGAACTAGTAATAGTATCTCCAAGAAATAACTCAACCAGTTTTATTGGCATTTGGTACTTATGGTCTGAATTTTCAGAAGATGAATCTGTAAATCACTTTGGCCAAAACCTGCAGGTATTTAACATTTAGGTGATCAAGTTCTGCGTCTTCTGCCTCCCACCCCTCCACATGTCCCATATGGAATCATGAAAAGCTGTCTCTTTTAACTTTAATTCTAAACCAAATTATTCTGAAGTTATTAATTCTAACTATAATGTTACTTCACTTCCACTTTTGTTTGCAGTGTTTAGTTTGCATTCTCTGTCCAATATGCTAGAAATATAAGCCTTTCCAAGTAGATCAGATGTTTCGAGGAACATAATATGTGGTTCCTGGAAATGAAAATAGTTAATGTTTTCTGGTTGGTTTGATTTTTTTCTTGTTGTTGTTTATCTTTTCCCCTAACTCTCTGCTGATTTCTGAGAGCTTTCTCTACTAACTGTTACAATTTCTCCAACCTAGCAAACTAGTTGAGCGTACTGGAAAAAAAAGTTCAAATTTTGCTAAACAGAATGTTACTTGTACTTTTCACATCTTTAAGCTTCAGTACTTCTCCAAAATTCATGAATTCATTTTTTTCCTTCTTAACTACAGCAAAAAAACTTTTTGGATATTTGCCTTTATTCCACTTTCTACATATAGAAATATATTTCTATATTTCTAACAAATTCTGATTTTCTTAGCCTTCCAAATACAAGCATCTCTTTTTTTTGCAAGGACTATTTTTCCCATCCTTTGAATCAATTTTTAAATTTTATTGTTGTTTACTACTTCCTGGTTTTTTTCTTCATTTTACTGCTATTTTTCAGTTCCAACACCAATATTTACTTAGCTCTCATTCTTCTCAACTTGATTTCTTCTCTGTTCTGCATGTTGGTCTACTGAACCCTGCCTGTCTGTTTTCACAGAAATATTTTATCACCTAAGAATCTCTTAATAGTGTTTTAAATAGGTACAAAATGAAGAGACAAGCAAACCACGAAAAACAAAAACAAAAACAAAAACAAAAACAAAAACAAAACAAACAAAAAAACCAACAACAACCAAACAACCAACCAGACAAAATCACCTTCAACTTACTTCTGCAAAATGACTTGGATCACAACAAGCCCCTGCATCGCTACAGGCTTGGGGAAGTGTGGCTGGAGAGCTGCCTGGCAGAAAAGGACCTGGGGGTTCTGACTGACAAGTGGCTTTTGCTTTACCTATTTAAATGTCTTTGCTCAACCCATGGATTTTCTCACTTTCACCCTTTTGATTCTCTCCACCATCCCACCAAGGGGGAGTGAGTGAGCACTTCTGTGGTGTTTAGTTACCTGTTGAGGTTAAAACACAACAAATAAGTTGCATGCTTTTGTTTCAGTTCAAATAATACAAATTAATTAATTTCAAAATTTTTTGAAGATCCTAGGCTAGTTTTATTCTGTTTCAATATTCATTTTCTATATTCTCCTAGCTGCTATAAAATCCAGCTTTGTCATTATCCATGGATCTCTATCTGGAATGTCTCAATAGCCATGACAATGTCATGGCTTCCAGGAATTACACTGTCACAGGCTGTTATTTTCCACTCCTTTTCTGTAACTCTTTGTAGGAGGAGGCTTGTTGGAGGAACAGCAAGCAGGTGGCTGATACAGAATACATTGTAATCATAGCTGAAAGCTAAAAGTCAAATTGGATAGTTCTAATAAAATCATTAATTAGGTTATGAGTACAGTTCCCTGCTAGGTAATGGAGTGTAAATTAGAAGTCAAATAGAAAAACTGAAAAATTGTCTTAGGCTTTTAATGTTTTCCTAAAGGGAATATGATTCAATAAGGTAACTCTATAGTGGGTCACCACTCAGTGGCTGTAGGATGTGGCTTGCCAAGGGTGCAGGATCTGGCCCCAGCCATAGTTCCAGCAAATGCAGAGTGCTTGTTTCTCCTAGTCTTTATGCTCTCTTTGCAATTCTCAATTGACTAGACCAGCTCTTCCTCTCTACCAGTTCCTTGTCCGACCTCCTTATTACACTTTCTGATTATGCTTTTGTTTCCCATTTTTGCCCATTCCAAAATCAGTTTCTGTTCTTGATGATGTCAGCTCAGTCAATTCTGTTTGTGTCTCTTCTCTACTCCAGTGCAACTCCCATTCCCTGTCACCACCTCTTGGACCAGTCTTTTTGCTAAGCCACTGGTTGTCCGCTCTATTTAGTCCAATCTCTTATTTCATGTCCGGTATTTCTACCACCCTCTTCATTCATCTGTTGCTCCTTATGCTCCCCTACTCTCTCGTGTTTTTGGTCCTAGCCTTTATTTTTCAGCAGGTTTTGGTATTCTCATATAGATCCTTGATCTTAGCCTACTCTCTGCAATAGCCCTCTTATCCTTTGCAAGTGTCTGTGCTGTTAGTTTTTTATCTCTGTATTTGATTGGCTTCTTCTGTGCACTTCTGAGACATTCATGGTGATTCATTTCTTGTGCTTGTCTTAAAATAACTGTGGTGGGTTGATACTGGCTGGATGCCAGGTACCCACCAAAGCCGCTCTTTCACTCCTCTCTTCAGCTGGACAGCGGGAGAGAAAATATGATGAAAGGCTTGTGGGTTGAGATAAGGACAGGAAGATCACTCATCAATTGCCGTCACAGGCAAAACAAACTGACTTGGGGAAAAAAATAATTTAATTTATTACCAGTTAAATCAGAGTAGAATAATGAGGAATAGAGTCTTAATCTTAAAACACCTTCCCCCTACTCTTCCCTTCTTCCTGGCTTAATTTAACTCCTAAACTCTCTACCTCCTCTCCCTGTCACAGTGCAGGGGGACGGGGAGTGGGGGTTGTGGTGAATTCGTTACATATTGTTTCTATCACTCTTTCCTCTTCAGGGGGAGTATTGACTTGACTCTTCCCCTGCTGTAGTGTAGGGTCCACCCAGGCAAGACAGTCTCCATGAACTTCTCCAGTTTGAGTCCTTCCCAATGGCTGCATGTCTTCACAAACTCTTCCAGTGAAGGTCCTTTCGATGGAGTGCAGTTCCTCAGGAGCAGACTGCTCCACTGTGGGTGCTTCACAGGGTCACAAGTCCTGCCAGGAGCCTGCTCCAGCATGGGCGTCCCACAAGGTCACAGACTCCTTTGGGTGCATCCACATGCTCCAGTGTAGAGTCCTCCAAGGGCTAAAGGTGTATATTTGCTCCACTGTTAACCTCCATGGGCGGAAGGGGTCAGCCCGTCTCACCATGGTCTTCAGCATGAGCTGAAGGGGAATCTCTGCTCTAGCACTCGAAGTACCTCCTCCCCTACTTTCTTCACTGACCTTGGTGCCTGCAATTTTGTTGGTCTCACATTCTCACTCCTCTCTTCTGACTGCTACTGGTGGTATGCAGGTTTTTTACCACCTATATATGTTGTCCCAGAGGCGTTACCACTGTTGCTGATGGGCTCAGCCTTGGCGAGCGGCAGGTCCATTTTGGAGCTGGCTGGCATTGGCTCTATTGGATATGGGGAAAGCTTCTAGCAGTTTCTAGCCCTCCCACTACCAAAACCTTGCCATGCAAACCTAATACAATAACTGACCACGAACTGTTGTTCCTCTCAATTTCAGGTGATGTCTAGCTACTGTAGGCACCTTGTTACAAACATTAATGGTAAAGGTTTGCACTGCCTACCTCTACAAATGTAAACCAGATTTTTTTCTATTCTTATTTTGTTTAGAAATAGTGAACGTTTAGAGTAAAAAAAAATTCAATCCCAACTGAATGTTTATCTTATAAAACTGGTAGTAGTTTAAGTTTGATGTCATTGTTAGCAACTGAAAGACGAATACTCTAATAAAAGTTGGTGGGAAATCTTATTAAGATATACAGTTACTTGTCTATATTATGTTCTATTTAGCTTCTTGGCTTTAGTGTGATTACAGGACAGTAACAAGGACTAAAACAGAACAACTTTGGGGCTTATGGGTTGGAAATTCTGAGAGCAATGGCCAATCAGAACATAACAAATAGCATAATAAGTGTTTATAACGATCATATAATGCTTATAGAAATTCATGCATTCTGCCTGATAACAGCCTTCAGCTAATGCACATGGATTTGCATTCTGAATAGTTACAGAGAAATTGGCTTACTGGCTGAGACAATTCTATACCCACATAATGAAGAATAATGCATTTTCTTGTAGACTGCACAAAATTAATTTATAATACAGAAGAATTTTAAAAGTATGAGTGTCTAAAAATAGTACACTTGGCCTACAGGCAGCATTCCTACTAATATATTTTGACTGAACACAAATCCTGTTATTAAAGATTAGCTTCTGTCAGAATGAAAACTCTGTAGAAATACAGATGATCCTGCTTATAAGGAACTTTGCTGAAGTGAAAGTTATTATAGAAGAATGGAAGGCTTGGGAATAATTAGTGGATTGAAAACCAAAATAGCATGAGTAGCTTATTTAAGTATTCTGTACATAGTATAGAACAAAAGATTTTCTTTTTCTTTTTTTTTTTTTTTTTTTCGTTTTGTTCACCTGGTATTAGTGCTTCTCTTTGAAGTTCAGCTTCATTTCTTTAGTTTAGTTCACTTGTACAGAAAACTGTGTTTACAAACATATTGGATTAGCTGATTGGCCTGTTGAATAAAGTGCAGATTTGAAGATTTTAGAAGTAGTTCCTTCTCATTTACAATCTTGTACACCATTTGAGATAGTTTGTGGTTTGTTTTTTTTTTCTGAAAAGAAAAAATACATTAATACCTTTAAAATACCTCATTACCTTAAGGTATAGAATACTGTCATTCCACTATTTTTCTACATCTGAAACACATAACCAGGATGTTGCTAAAGTTTCCTCAGGTTCTAGAGCAGTTGTTACTTGATTATACCTTTCTTAAATGTCTCAAAACAAGAAAAGACAACTCTTTTCACTGCAGTTTTCTGGAATACTGTACAGCTTTGTCAATTAATGTTTGATATCCCTTAAGGAAGTTTCTGAATCCAGTGAAACAGATCCTTTGAAATCATCAAGCTCCACTAAGATGGATTTTGTTCCCACAGGAATGCTCCCACTGAACAACAGTCCTCTGTTGTCAGTGTGGTTTGAACTTGTAAAGATATGCATCTGTGGGAGGCTATTAGGCACATGGAGGAATTGGAGAGTGACACTGTCCGAGCAAGGAGATGATGAGTAGACAGGTCAGGCAGCGGAATTATATACTTGACTTTTCTTTAAGTACAGACTTTTTCACACAGACTGAAACTAGGGAGTCATGGTTTCACCCAACTGTAATTATTGCAACCTAATGTTCAAAATTACCTTAATTTGGGCAAATAATGACATTAAGTTTATTCTCTTATTTTCTTATATTATCTGTTTTTTAAAATATATGTTCTCATTCATTTGGACATTTTCTTACCCAGAAGGGAGATTTATTTTTCCTCATGGATTATTTTGTGTATTCTAATAGAATTAAGAAACTTTCAAGGGCATCAGTAGGAATTACTTTAAAGTTCTCCACAGTGCCTTGCATTACACAGTCATTCCAAGGTTTTTCTGGCTATTGATTTGCTAACTTTAACTGAATCCTGTAAGCTATGATATGCTTCCAAAGTAAGGAGAAGATATATATATCAATAAAAAAGGAAATTGTAATTTTAGTGATTATGTAATATGGAACCCACTCATCTCCTGAATGAATACAGTTGGAATGGTTTTCCCAGAACACTCCCAAGAAATGCTGAAAGCAAGAACATAAAATTTTGTCAGTTTTCATTATAAAAAAGAATTTGGGAAGCATAGCTGGTGAAGATAGACCTATGGCAATCAAAATTGTGTAAAAAAAATATGGATAACAGAATAGCTAAAATGGTTGGGTTTTGAGTTTATTTTCTACATTTTCACCCTCCTTTATATTTCTATATACTCAAAATTTCGTGAGAAATTATGTACAATAGAAAAATAATAATAAGTAACAGATTCATTTTTTTAATAAGCTTAAATTGTCCTGTCATGTTAAAATAAACTCTGTAAAGGACAACAGTTTTACCGGTCTTTTATCCAACAGAATAATTATTTCTGAACACGTTTCCCTCAGACATATATTGTACAATCATACTTCAACCAATATCAACTAACATGTATTCTAATGGATATCAGTGCTTTCTTACTTTGCTTGTAATTCACCTGCAATGCCTGTTAATATCTGCATCAGATTAATGGAGTGTGTTCCTCAGATATAAGTATTCTATTTTAAAAATTATAGGAAAACAGTGTATATGTATAAAATGATTTTAATCTTAACCAATATGGAGTACATAATCCTAAAAAAAAAAATATTTAATTGTTCTGTCATTGTCATGGTTTGGTCAGGTCAGCCAACAGATGCTCTCTCCCACCTCTCACTCAAAGAAGAGGAAGAAAGACAAATGGATTTATGAGTTTAAGAAAAACTGAAGTCCTTCAGTGAAATATCAATAATAAAATAAAAGATGAAATAATGAAATAGATATATACAAAACCATATCAAGCACTCAGAGGGATATCCCTGGCAGACACTGGGAAAGTTCCAGGCTTGTCTCAGTGAGGAAGGAGAACTGGATTCCAGAACACACTGATTGGGATCAAAGGCGAACAAACTCTCTGTGTCTTCTTTGGGCGTCAGTCACCAAATAAAGAGAGTTCTCAAAGATAAGCCAACCCAATCTTTTTGCTTCCTCGGCTTTTACACTGAGCATGGCAGATGGGTTGAAATACCCTATTGGTCAGTCTGTGGACCTGACCTGTCCACACCTCCCCACAGGTGCAAATCCTCTATAGGTAAACAACCAAGTCAGCTCACCCCAGTTGCCACAGCAACAAGTAACAAAAAGTTGTCTCTGCTCCATGCCAAACCAAGGTAGTCAGTAACTTATCCTTTTTAAAAATGATGGGACGTGTGATTAAATTCCAACTTGAGGCAATTTTGATTAGACTAATGAAAACTAATTATTATAATTTCCAATGACAATATGAATATCAGTTCAATAATTTGTCTGCTATGCATTTACCAGCTGCCTCTATGTGGCCACAGAGTATTATGGTGAGGTATCATCCTGCAAAAATAAGTGATACTATGGTAATGATAAATTATGTGAGAATTATACAAACTAAATAACTGAATCACCAGATAAAATACTATTGATCTTTAGAAATTCATTGTACATCTTACCAACATCCTTGTAGTAAATATATCAATATATGTCCTCTGTTGTCGTATAGACTTGGCATTAACTGATCATGATCATGATATATGTAACACCAAAGAAATAGACTGTAAGAAAACAAAATAAGATTCATGCTCCTTGCAAGACAGAACTGAAATGGAAAACTTACTATTATATGACCACAACTGATTTTCTTCTACTTCCCATTGATCGGCTGTCTGAATGTAACAAACTTGAAGTGCTTAAATAGCTTTGATTCCCTGGTACACTAATTTATTGTTTTATTGAGAATTTGTTG
Organism: Thinocorus orbignyianus; assembly: GCA_013400375.1. Lineage (NCBI taxonomy): Eukaryota > Metazoa > Chordata > Aves > Ciconiiformes > Thinocoridae > Thinocorus > Thinocorus orbignyianus. The sequence goes on along the minus strand of VXBW01007290.1, from coordinate 20,430 downwards.
CAATATTTTTCTAAGAAAAAGAGGAATATTATTTTACATAATAAATTACCACTAATTAAATATCAGATAGCTTAATTTTACTTAATTTAATGCTAGAAATAGAACATAAATATTTGAAGGACTTAAAAAATTTGAAACATTCAAGAATGGTAAATTCATCTCCAAGTAGTCAAAACCCTGGATTATCAAGTACTAAAATGAAAATAGGGAAAATGCTGACAAACCTGTATATGAATATGCACCTCTCACTTTTCTGAAACTACTGGGCAATGCTGTTACAGCTCTCTTCCTCACATTTTAAATTCTTATCAAATCTTGTTAAAAATATATGTAAAAATAGCCACTTTCCACTTAAACTTTTCTTTGAATTAGATGAAGTGTTGAACAATGAAAGTGTTGAACACTTTCTTTGACGTTGTGACTTTTCATTTCAAGATAGAACCAGGTAACTTTTTGTGAGAGACAAGTGGGCAAGTAATACACCATACTAGAGGGAATCAAATTCAGAAATTAATAGCTTAATGATTAGGAGCAATCATTATCTGTCAAAAGTCTATAGTTCTGAAGATAAAATAGACTATTGTCTTTCACTTAAAAGACCAGGTATATAGGTATTTTCATCTAATGACTATAGGAGCAAGAGTTGCAATACTAGACTTATTTCCATTTCAGTCACTGAAGCATGATGCATGACTTCACTTGGATTAGAAATCTAATGTGACAAAGTCAATGGTTCAGCCTTTGATTTTATGGAGTTACTCAAGTAGAGTACTTTTATGTTTTAAAGTAGAAACTATTTTTGGATATATTAACGCAGCTTATACAAAAACGAGATTTACATGTTCATATATCTGCAGATATTTGTATACAAATATGAACATGAATACAGTAGGGTTACATACAGGTACATAACAGTAATTCATTACTAGGAGGAGGAGGAGATTTTGTTTGCTTTTAAAAGGTATCTTTTAAACTACTAAAGCTAGTCAAAATATGACCAGACCCACTACTGCCCAAAACTGATCCCATCAGCGACACTGGTGGCACTTCTGCAATGACATATTTAAGAAAGGGTTAAAATGCTGTGCAACAGCTGTGAGAGAGGAGTGAGAATATGTGAAACAGCCCTGTGGACACCAAGGTCAGGGGAGAAGGAGGGGGAAGAGGTGCTCCACGTGCCACAGTAGATTCCTCTGCAGCCTGTGGAGAAGATCATGGTGGTGTAGGTTGTTCCCCTGCAGTCCAAGGAGGATCACAGTGGAAAAGGTGTTGATCCTGCAGCCCATGAAGGACTCCACACCAGAGCAGGTGTACATGCTCTGAAAGAACCGCAGCCTTTAGAGAGTCTACACTGGAGTAGGTTCCTGACAGGAACTGTGGCCTGTGGGGAAGACATGAAGGAGTAGTCTGTTCCTGAAGGACTTACCCCATGGAAAGGACCCATGCTGGAACTGTTCATGACGGATTGTTTCCTGTGGGAAGGATGCCACACTGGAGCAGGAAAAGACCATGGGAAGAGGGATTGGCAGAGATGACATGTTATGAACTGACTGCAACCTCCACTTCCCATTCACTTGTGCTTCTACACCTGGGACACGACAACCCCAGGCACAAATACAGGTTGGGCAGAGAATGGCTGGAGAGCAGCCCTGAAGAGAAGGACTTGGGAGTGCTCATGGGTGAGAAGCTCAACATGAGCCGGCAGTGCGCACTGGCAGCCCAGAAAGCCAACTGTATCCTGGGCTGCATCAAAACAAGCATGACCAGCAGGTCACGGGAGGTGATTCTCCCCCTCCGCTCGGCGCTCGTGAGGTCCCACATGGAGTCCTGTGTCCAGTTCTGGAGTCCTCAACATAGAAAGGGCATCAAACTGTTCGAACAGGTCCAGCAGAGGGCCACCAAGATGATTAGAGGCCTGGAGGCCTTTTCAACCTGGAGAAGAGAAGGCTCTGGAGAGACCTGACAGCAGCCTTTCAGCATCTGAAGGGAGCCTACAGGAGAGCTGGAAAGGGACTCATTGTCAGGAAGTGTAGTGATAGGACAAGGGATAAAGGTTTAAAATTGGAAGAGGGGAGATTTAGATTAGGTATGAGGAAGAAGTTCTTTGCTGTGCGGGTGGTGAGGCACTGGAACAGGTTGCCCAGGGAAGTTGTGGATGCCCCATCCCTGGAAGTGTTTAAGGCCAGGCTGGATGGGGCTTTGAGCAACCTGCTCTAATGAGAGATGTTGGAGAGGTTGGAACTTGATGATCTTTAAGGTCCCTTCCAACTCTAATCATTCCATGTTTCTATGATTCTATATTTTCATTTTTCTAATCTATTTGTAAGATTTTGTGGTTTTTTTGTGAATGGAGGGAAAATAAAAACAGAGGAAGTAAACCTGCTATGCATAACAACAATAAAATTTTGAAGAGCTAGGTTATCAAAGCAAGAGTGTCTGATGTGTCAGGTGACTGGATGGATCTTACTTGATTTTACTTTGTAAGTATCTGCAAAAATCATTCTAAATGACAGCTCAATATAGATCTCCTGTACTTAATACTTCAAGTGTATGTACTGATGCAATCTTTCCAAAAGGATGCAAAACAAAAGGCATATGAGAACAATGCAAATTAAATATTTGACATTGCTGATAGTTAACTGCATTTTAAAAACAACTGCAAGCACAAAAATCTGTCTGTTTTCCATATGAAATTCAGATTCAGACTTCGTAGCAATCACTTAAAATTTGAAATGTAAAGAAGTAATGAAATTAGAGCTTTTTATTGAAAACTCTTTCAAAATTGTCACTTAAGATGTAATCATTGTGATATTAAATCCACCAAATATTTATCACTATCTTCTCAGAAAAAGACTTCATTAAATAAATAATAATAGTAAATCCGTGATAATAGATGTTGCATGCTTAACAAATCAAATCAGACACCAGTAAATATGACTTGAATGAGAAATTATTTAACCTCCTGATACATTCTGAAGGCGCTGTCTGCAAGTCCTGCTCTGAATAAGCCACTACTGAACTGCCTTTGCCTAAAAGCCAAATATAGTCTGTGACTCTACATAATACCTGTCTTTTTACTGTACTTGATTGTCATGAGCAGCACTTCACTCAATTGTACCTGGACTTCTAAAGGATTTAAAAAAAAGAAAAATTGTCTGTCAGTTTTGTTGCATAGGTTCACAGTAGATAACTTAGAAATGTGGCCTTTTTTTTTTTTTCAACATATATCTTTTCTAGTCTTTTTCCTTTTTTCCTTTTCTGTCTTATGTCTTCTCTCAACTGCTCACTTATTTTTGGCGTTTTAGGAAAATCTGCCCTCAAAGATCACCATCTAACAGAAGACTTCCCAATTATCAGTGTAGAGTTACAAATATAGCACAAAAATAAGGTATGCTGTGAGGAAAAGGATTTGGGTTCCTTTTCTTTTCCCTGAAGAAATCTGTGTGATTTCTTCTTTGTCAAAGGATCAACAACTAGATTCTTTTCCTTGTGAGCTCTGCATTTGCCAAGACAATGACAAATAACAAAGGCTAGCTTTAAACACCATTTGGGAAAACCATGGGTAAAACAAACAAAAGAAAGCAAGGAAACAAACGTCCTCAACAACACAGAAACAAATACAAAGTACCAGTGGTAGTGTGACAAGATTTGCCATGTCTTTGGTGGCCATAATCCTTATTTGTAGTTTCATGTCACTACACTCTAGTTGTTCTATGACTCTATGGCAGTTTTAGCTGTCTTCCCCAGTATGTCCTCTGCAACACTTTGAGAAAAGTACTAATCAAAACAACACAGCAACCCTCAATCTGAATCCTTACACTGCCTTTTGGTAATCAAGTTCCAACTAACTGCTTAAAATAGGACTTAAGATTTTCAATTTTGCATGTGCATACGGAAATGCACATTTAAATGCAAAAATATATGCATGTATTGAAAGTGCAAGTGAGAGTTTCATGATCTACGATAACAAGGCATTCACGTTCTAGGACAGCATGGCCGAGACTGTGATCCATCCAAGATTTTGCTTAATAATAACAGCAAGAAGTTTTCACCTTTTTACAATAAGCTAAAATTTCTACTTGTTTTTTATTGAAATGCAATCCAATTTTGTCAAGATATCACAAAAAGTTATTGCATAGAAAGAAATATGGTAACCAGTCATGTCAACACTGCTTGGGGTTTCCTCAAATACTATTAATTGTTCTGAATTTCATTTCCAAGAATGAAGAAAGGTATTTAAAAGAGAGACATTGTCAAAATTCCAATTATCTTGTAGTTATGGGCTTCAAATAGTTCCTTCTCAGAGTAGAAAATCAATCCAAATGTCAAGGAGAGGTAATATAAGATTAATTTTCCCGTACAAGCCATCGAGCTTCATGTCTTAAGACACCACTGGGCAGTGTTTTGTTATCATAGGAATAAAGAAAAATTACTAAGTTACTAACTGCTCTCCAGCCATTCTCTGCCCGACCTGTGTTTGTGCCTGGGATTGCCGTGTCCCAGGTGGAGGACCCTACATTTGGCTTGGTTGAACTTCATGTGATTTGCACTAGCCCACCTCTCAAGCCTGTTTACGTATCTCTGGATGACATCCCTTCCCTCCAGTGTGTCGACCGCACCACCGAGCTTAGTGTCATCAGCAAACTTTCTGAGGGTACATTCTATCCCACTGTCCATGTCTCCAACAAAGATATTAAATAATACTGGTCCCAGTACTGACCCTTGAGGGACACCAGTTGTAACTGGCCGCCACTTGGACATTGACCCATTGNGGGGTCTCAGTGATGAAGTAAGGAGATCCTCTTCATCACTGTCAGTAACCTTTGTCCCACTTTGCAGGCTCAAATCTTCTCTGGAACTCGACCAAACCGCAGAGCTGGTCCTGGCCGGCTTGGAATTGTTTTCTGGCCTTGTTTACATCCCACACAAGGTTCTAGCTTTATCTTTTACTGACTTATCAATATACTAGGAGAGCAGTGCTAGGAGAACAGTCTCAACAGCTTACAATTGTTTTACTGTAAAATTTTCCACTGCATCATGCCATAGAAGGGATTTGAGGAGGATCTGCTTATGATCTTGCCAGGAACAGAGGTAAGCCTGACTGACCTATAGTTTCCAGGGTCCCCTTTTTTGAATATTTGGGTTATGTTCCCTTTTTTCCAGTCTACACAAATAGGGCAAAATATTCTTATTTCATGCCTCTTATGAAGTGGTCTTCTGGCTTATTCAGATGCATTATATCAACAAAATATGAATTTTAGAAAAAAGAAGTTCTTATGATAAGTAAAAAAAGAGAGAGAATAATAAGAAAAAAAAGGGAAACATCAGGAAAACAAACACTGAAAAGAATTTATAATTTTGTGTTGAAAAGATGTTTCTGGAATTTCTGACCAGAAAAGGCCCTTTAATGAAACAAAAAATCCAAAAATCCCATTGGTAATCACTTGAAAACAATGTGCTAATTGAACTTGTGTGGAATTTTTTCACTACACTGTGAAAGATTTGGAAATAGTGCTGCAGGAGAAACAGAGCACTTTCTTTGCCCCATTCTAAAATAAGGAGTTCAACCTGTGTGATTTAACTGTCAGAAATTAAATTTGTCAGGCATAGTGAGGTATGAAGGTATTGCTAATGCTGAAATGTCACCCTATATTGCAGTTAAAACAAAAGTTGCACTTGTTATGCACTCTCTTTTTGGAAAAAAATGTTTATATTCCACTGTAAATGTGAATGGTTAAAATTAAGTATTTATAGATGATCATAATCATAGGGAAGTAAACTGAGCTTCAGTGAAAATTGCTTCTGATTTTTTGCTTGTTTCTTAGAAACAGGGCTGCATTATCTTCTTTATGTCTGATTTAATTAGGTATGGTTCTGTTCAAATTGATGTTTGTTCAAACTGTGACTGTATATCCCAAGTAATAATGACTAGCAGAAAATGTGTGATGCTTTTAATATCGCATAGTCTCATATTAAAAATTAAATTTCCATAATAGGGATGTTGGTTGATAAAAGGGCACAAGAAACGTTAGAGCTAAAAGATTATTTAAGATCAAAAAACCCTCAAAGTGCCTTTATCTATAAGCCTTTGGTATGGGCAAATATAGTAACTATTGAAGGACTTTTATTTCAAGAAGCCAAACAAAGATCATAGGGGAAAAAAAAGTTAGAATTAAGACTGCATATAGGAGAAGTTTTCTGATGAATAAATATGTTTACTAAAGCAAAACATGTACTTAAAATATTTAAGAAGCATTCTGAACATCAAAAGAAAAAGATGGAAGGAAAACAACTCCACAGAAACAAAAGATAATCATGAATAAACACAAAATATTCCCTTGCTGCTATTAACTTCTTTTTTTCCCTTAAGTTTTTGAGTCTAATCTTTTTCCTCAGTGTAAATGATGCAACAGTAGGGTGTTTTTTAGGTGTATCCAATGAAACTGCGCTGATCCATTGACGTCATAATCTGCACACAATAATGGCTGTTTCCTTCTAGCATCTCAGCAAACTTTTAATTAAAAAGCTCTATAATGAGGTTTTATATTTCTAGGCTCCATTACTTTTTATGAATCAAATCAAAGTACGCTTGCTGGAGAAGAAAGATACAAAAAAAAAGCCTTAAGCAGGTTACAACTAAGAACTATGAAAATAAAACAACACTTTGTCAGCATGTACAATGGTTTTTATTTTAAACTTTGATTTTAACTTATGAGCTAGTTCAAAACATGTACAATTCCTTGTACATGTACTTCTTGTAGTGCTCACAAGGTATATTTTAGCAATTTTGAAACTTACAAATTACCTGGTATTTCTTGTGTAACCAATTCAGATTCTCAGGAGCAACATCATGCAGCAACCTGGCCAGGGCTTTCAGTTTTCTAGATCAGCTGCTAGACTCTTCAAAATCTAGAGAAACTTAAACTCAGGGGTCTACCAAAACTAATCATACTGATAGTTCTATGTTCAAAAGCCTGTGAAGGATCCTTCTTGGCAAGATAGTCTATGGAAGCAATGCCTGCATTCTAGCAAAACTACATTGCAGACACGAATTTTGTTAGAATATATGAAGGTAAGATTTTAACGATTTTTTTTTTTTTGGATTGGAAAGTAGTTTATGTGTATTTTCCAATTCTTTGCTGTCCAATTTTTAACACAGCCTATATAATTATATAATGCTTTAAAAGATATTAAAAGTGCAGGGTTGGTAATGAGAATAATATTCCTTTGAATTAAGTAACTTCCATATAATTATTATTCTTACTGTACCGTTACATACACATGATAGAATCATATTTCTTTTTTATTTCTTTTGCTTTTTAAGAGTAAAACTCTTGCTTGGAATTAATTTCTCAAAAATGTTACCATTCTGGATAAAGCTATGCTTTTGGTATTTCACTTAATAAAATTATTGTTCAATATCTTCATTTTTTCATCCTATTGTGTTATACTGAAACTATCAACAAGGGTACGGTATAGCCTCACGTCTTTTGGCTTATTATATATCTATGATCTTTCTGGCAAATGGTAAGAAAATATATGAATAACAAATAATGATACAGAAAAATAATGACACACTTTAAAAGCTATTTAAGCCTCTCTAAGGATATTCACCTTGTAAATTAGAAACTTTTTCTTCATGCAGCCTATGAATCTTGACAATATCAAAACAAATTTCTATGCTGAAATGCTGGTCTCTTGAAATTAGAGTGATTATTCAGGTCGTATATTACCCTGTATTTGAATATTTTTCAGCAGCTGGAATTCTTGCCTACATAACTTTTACTTTATTTGGAACAATTCGTCAGCCACATACTTGCTTGCTCCCCTCTGGCTTTTTTTTGTTTTTATAATCCTGCAATATTTTCAATATTTTTCATTAGTTTTTTTGGTTTTGTCCAAATACAATTGCCAAAGGGAAAATTGCTCAAGAGCTGAAGCACGCCAGTTCTACTGGGTATAGCTTGCAACATCCTAGAACTCATCTGCCCTATGCCCTATGGCACACATAGCATTTTATGTCTTCAGGAAATACAAACAGGAAGCAGTATAGTTTGCTGGTTAATGCTCTTACGCTGAACTGTGGTCTTACTAAAACTGATGCCTGTGAACCTGTCAATCACATCAGTTCCTGTCATTTTTTCATGAGCAATGAGTTATTGCTTTGATTGAGCTGCATATTTGCCAACTGCATGATACCATGACGGGTTTTCTTTCTTTCTTTCTTTCTTTCTTTCTNCCTCCCCTCCTTGTTTTATCAGTCTGCGTCTTAATTTTTCAAAGCTTTTCAGCCCTGAAATAGAAAAAAATAATCAGAGGTAGTTCAGAAGTTACTGATTAAAAATGATGTATTTTATTATGATTTGTTTATGAAAAGAATTTCACCTACAGGAAAGCAGTATAGTTGATCTTGCTGACTGGTTGTCTCTCCTTTGTCAAAAATTTTGTCTTAGAGATGTAGCATTTATCCAAGCTGGGAGATTATTACACTATTAAATTCCTGCAGAAGGCAGGTCACATCAACACCTTTCCAGTTCTATTCTTGAAATGCAGCTCAGCCCACCAGCATGCTGGCACACAGGTAGCTGTGAACCATAGCTTAGAAGTCCCTGTTCTTGCTCTTGAGATTGGGAAAGTGGGAGAGTCTTGAGGGAGGAGCTTGTATTTACATCATATTCATTGCTATAACTAACCTTTGTATTACCAGTACTTGCTGTGTACATGCAACTGCTTTGCTACAGGTTTTCAGATAGTTTGAGTTGTTCCCTTTCCAACTTCCTGAAATTTTAAAGAATACATATGGGAAGTTTAGTTTATAGAAAAGTTTTTAGATAGCTTAATTGTTGTTCAGTTTTCCATGTCTTCCCCACATGGAAACACAGAGCTTTTGATTATTTGTGTAGTTTTTCGTTTGGGTTTTTTTGTTGTTATTGGGGTTTGTGTGATCATTTATTTAATAGAAAGATTTATTCTACTCCAACAGAAAGTTGAATTTCAGTTGAATGCATGTTGTCTGAAATTCCCTGCTTTGAAGGTTTTAAGAGAAAGGGAATCTGCATTTGTTGGATAGCTTAGTTCTCAATCAGATAGCCTCTGTTCTTCATCTGTGTTTTTTTCTTCTGTTGGTTCTTCTTTAACATATTGCATTAGGCAGTGCAGAGAAAAAGTAGAGAGGCTCGCTGCATCCCCCAGAAAATTTGTGCTGCCGTGAGACTAATAAAAATTCCAGAGAGAACTGAACTCTAAGTAACTGGAGGCAGAGTTTATCTGTTCTACATTTTAAAACCTACTACAGTGAAGGCCTGGCAACTGCTTTTAAGCACCTGTGTGTATAGATAATGCTAATGTACCACAACAGAATTTCAATACTCAACATTAATTTATTTCAGTGTGTACAAAAACCATGCAAAGATTCCTTTGAACAATATTATAATTACTTTATTTTAATGAGTGCTTTAAATGCTTGCCAGATATGACTTCTGTTTTGTTATTTTTTTCTCTTCAAACTTGCTAGGTAAAATGGAAAAGGGAAAGAGACTGGCAAAGAGGGAAAATCATATGGAAAACCTGAAATGAAAGGAAAATGTTCCTTTAGACAGTGCATTTGTATCTTGTGAGGAACTGCTGCTGTATTTAGTTTCCATTGACTGCAAGATAGGAGAAACATGATTTTTTGGATTAGATTTAAGACAGAAACTGGAAAAAAAAAAAAAAAAAGCTTTTGTGAATTAGATGTCAAAATACTATGTTGAAGAATCATGTAGACTTGAATCTTCCTAATTTTGTCTCCAGATATTTAACTCACTTCTCAAAAATAGGAATTGAGTTCTTACCCTCACCTAGCTTCTTTAGATTTTCTTTTTTATTTATTTTGATTTTTTAATATGTCTTCCATAACAGCTTTTTGAGGTTTGTTGGAGTTTGGGCTGTCTTTTTGAAAGAAGACCGTTTTCCACATAAGGCTCTGTTTGGTTACTTAGAAAACATCAGTTCATGTCTTGGCCTTGAGTTTTCCTGTGTAACCTCAAATACATCACATATGTTACTGTATGCTTTAGTGTCTTTTGGAAGATTTAATGTGAGATTGATGATTTGCATAATGTGCTGGGAAGTGTCAGAAAGAACAGGAAGAAAGATGGGTAGAGAAGGACTAGAATAACTCTTCTAGCAAGAAAGAGTGACCCAAAGTTTGTCTGGAACACCACTGGAAATTGAGGAATTAATTCTGAGCTTTGCTGGGTGATAAATACAAAAAAAAATAAAAGTCAGTTTTTACAAATAACCTTTTCAAGAAACAGAAACTGCTGTTCCAATCAGCTTAGAGATTTAGATGCTGCAGTGTGCGTGGTACAGGACTACTGTATTGGTCTGCTTCATCCAAGAGCGGTGCTTCCTCTTAAACCACTGTAACACAAGCGGAGTTGTGTCAGGACTCAGAAAACTTGAGCTGACTCCAGCTTTTTGTAAGTCTGCCGTCATAACTCAGGGCAACTCATGTAATCCTCTTGTGATTTGCTTTTCCCCACAGGGACAGTGGTGAATAATGCCTTAAGTCAGATCCAGAAGATCAGGCTTTTGAATTTCTGGCTCTAGACAAACTTTGCATGTGATCCCAGACAGACAACTTGTTCCAGATTTAAAGTAATAATGATAATTTCTCGTTAGTGTTCTTTATAACCTTTCCAATTATATAGCAAATTTTTGTTGTTTTTCAGAGCTTTTTTTCACTACACTTAATTTGGGTGTTTCTCTGTGCACTCTGTTTCAACAACTAGAACTCAATAGGAACAGACTATAAATCATAAGAAAGAAAGTTCAATATCAAAGAAAAAGAGTTCCAGAACAAGATATCATGTGAAAAAAGTTAGGATACTAAAAAAAATAGCAAAAAAATGTTTGAGCAAAAACATGACATAGACTATCTGAAATATTTAAAGGACACTCATCTTCAAAGTAATGACAAGTATACTTTCTAAAACCTGGTATACAGTATTTAAAATTCTTGTTCTTATTAAAGCAATCAGTGCTTGATTTTTTTAAAGTAAATTTTTCTGAATCTCTTTAAACTTTCAGACATAATCACTAATTTTGTCATTTATATGTATTTCTGGCTACAGAGCTATACTGAGCTTCCAGAAAATAAGTGATATGTGTTAAAAACCTATTGGGAATATATATTAAGCATTCATTATGATGAAAATTTCTATTAAAATACTCTTTAGGTTGTCTCAAAAAATTCATTTTTGACAGCCTTCACTGTACTTTCATGGAAAATTGTAATAAAGCAAGTAATTATTAAATCCAATGAAACAGAAACTTTAAAATAACATTTGATTGCTGATTTATTTGGACAATTATCAGAAGGTGCTACTATCCATATGCTTTGTGCGTACTAAAAGGGTACTTGATTCCTAAAAAATGTTCTCAGATTTTTATTATTTTTTTTAATACAGAAAATAATAAGAATATTGTATTACATATTTATAAGAATATTCTGCCTTCTTTGTAAGAAGGCAAAAGTTTTTCTATACCAGGAGTTCTTCTGAGAAGCTTCATTCTCCACCACCTTGAAAACTCCTGTTCGTGGTTAATATGAAAAGTATTTTGTAATACTTCAAAAATATGCTATTCAAATCTGAAAATTGGACTCAACTTTGAATTTTAAGCTTAAATTAGAACTAACTTCTGAATTGTAAAAACTACAGTATGATGGTAAACTTTTCTCCAAACACCCCAACATTTTCAAAGCCCTTAAATAATGTTAGCTGTATGAACAGATTAGGAAAAGAAAGACATTCTTCTGAAGTGAATAGTTTGTAAAAAACTCCCTTTCAGTTCAATTGAAAAAAGATGCTCTGTTGGCTTTAAAGGAAATCAGTGTCGGTTGAATACTTTAATCTTGCAATTCTAATGAGACATGTATGGTTTTAACAAAATGTTCCTTCTACTGCAACATCTATGTGTTGGGAATATAAATTCCATCCATTCCAATACAGTAGTGTATGGAAGATACCATTAGGAACTGTGGCTTCATTTGTTGCACAGTTAAAGAGCAGCGGCTAAAATATCTTTCAAGTATCTGTGAAAAAGCATTTTCTTAAAACTAAAATGAAAAAAGCAAAGAGGAAGACAAGATCTCATGACTAATTTAATATAATTTAATAGATTTTTTAATATACAACTTGCTTGGTGTGTCCACAGAGCTAATTGAAGTCTACAGTCCTTGTCTCTTGACAGATTTTCGTCTTACGTAGAAGTGAGAACTTCTAAGATCTGAATTCTGAGAAAGTTACATTTTACATACATTCTACTGAGAATGATAAATGAATTAAATGTCTTGTTTTCCAGTCATACACAAGTATGCTTAGCTACTCCACTGGCTAGCACATCTATTAATTAACATTTTCATCTCATATCCAAAGTATTACAGTTGTGATTTGAATGAGTGTTTGAAATAACAGATTTAATCCCAAATAAAGCGTATATTTCTATCCATTAATGATGCTGCCCCTTGTTTTAAATTCTGAGCAGGGAAACAAAGTCTCCTAAAAAATGTGACAGTTTTTGGATCACAAAATGTTTTTGAAATTGTTTAGCAAGTGCTGCTAGGACATGTTGTTGATGACAGCAGTGACTACAATGCTCCTAAGCCTAATTCTTCTACAGGATGCTGTCAGAAACTGAAGACTGGGAAATTAAGTGGCAGGAGATGTTTTTTTGAGGTCAAAACACATGATCTCCCTTTGATCCACCATCAAAATATTATCAACTAACACTCTGAACTGATGAGAACAAGTGCTTACAGCACTTAAAAAGTTAAAGTGGAGTAAGAGTAATTTTCAATGTATTGAAAATTATGTATTTTTCAATGTTTCACTCTTAGAGGGTGAATACTGCCTAAAGCCTAGTGCAAAAAGTTAATCATGATGAATTGATGTAATATTAATGTTGGACTTCATAGATGCTTCCACAGACATTATGCTATTCTGTTAATTAATGCTTTATTCTAGTCCTATTTTGTTATCTCAATGAGTCACACTGTTTATCAAATTCATTCTTTTTACATGTAAATTTTTCTTAATTATATAGTTTCACATACAATTTTTCTTTAATGTTTTTATTGCTAGAACTCTATTTGCCTCCTAATTTAGTTCTAATAATTTGACCTATATACCCATTTGATAAGTGGTGAGACAGAAGACAGAACCATAGAACGTGTTGCCTTGGATGAGACCTTACAGAATATCAAGTTTCAACCCCCCTGCCATGGGCAGGAACACTAGACCAGGTTGCTCAAAGCACCATCCAGACTGGTCTTGAACATTTTCAGGGCTGGGGCTTCCACAAGTTCCCTGAGCAACTTGTTCCAGTGTCTCACCACCCTCACAGTAAAGAATTTCTTCCAAATATCTAATCTCAACCTCTTTCAGTTTAAAACCATTTCCCCTCATCCTATCGCTACCCTCCCTGACACAGAATCCCTTCCCATCTCTCCTGTAGGACCCTTTTATGTACTGGAAGGCAGCTATAAAGTCTACCCAGAGCCTTCTCCAGGCTGACCAACCCCAAATCTCTCAGCCTGTCTTTCTAGGTGCTCCATCTCTGTGGCCTGCCACTGGGCCTGTTTCAATAGGTTCATGTCTTTTGTGTGCTGAGGACTCCAGAGGTGGACTCAGTACTCCAGGCAGGATTTCACTAGAGAGGAGAGGGGTAGAAGACAAGCAAAAAGCACTTTGGACTGTCCTTTGTTGATACTTCTCTTTGGGGTACTTTAAAGAGACCCTCGTTTGAGCCAGCTGGCAATACCAGTGTTGAATGGAGAATTATTTCAGTAATACTGTTCAAGGAGAACTTAGACACCATTTGAAACTTAATGGCATCAGTGCATCAGCAATAAAGGGTGAGGAATGCCATGAAATACCCACAGTAAATGGGAAAATGGAACAGTTAAATGCTTCACAAATTGAGCAAGTGTTATGCTGTATTTCATTAAACCTGGAATGGACTAACTACTTTAGTCTTTGGGATACAGATGTATTGACAAATATTTCTGAAAATTTTTTATTTTTTAATCATTTTCAGTTTTTTGAAAATTATCTGGAAAGCTATGAAGACTTTGGAAACAACCGCACTTCAGTTGATACTAATTAATTTGATTATTTGCACTTTATAAAAAGAAAACACACTTTTTTCCTGCCACAACCAGCATTTTTCTTTGAAATATAAACCACTCCAAATTTAACTTCTTAATAGAAATTTTGCATCAAAATTATTTTTTAGCTGAACAAGGATCATAGAAAATGGGGGAGGATGTGTGTGTGTTTATAGGACAAGATGTGATTTTACAACTTCTTCATTTTCCACTAAGAAAACCAAAGCAAAATATTTGATCTGAGTTGAGCCCTATATGCTACTCATAGTTAGTAGACTGAACAAAACTACTCTGTTGTAAGCCAGTTCAACAAAACTGATTCTGAATATAGTTCTGAAGATTCTTTGTCTGTTAAGTCCCACATCTTGAATTACATCGGTCTTTGACTAGACTGCCTTCTCCAATGTGATTTCTTCTTGGATCAAGCTGTTTAATGTATTTTATCATTAGCATGAGAATGAGGACTAGTTGATGTTCAAATTTTCTCAAATTCAGAAATTATCTTTTTCCTTTACAGCATTAAGTATAATATACTTCTTGACAACAAAGCAGAGGTTACACACTTACATTTTTAATTAGCTAAAATGGATTGTATGATAGTTAAAAAGAGAATATATGCCTTAACACTGTTTTTTTTTTTTTTTATCAAAACATTTTTGCGAATATTCATTGTATCAGCAAAAATATTATAGCTGAATATAGCAGTCACTTGTACATCTAAGGAGTTTTGCAGTTTATAATCACAGAAGTTGTTTTTCTTTCCTGTCAAGTCTAGTCGTGAAGTGCTGAATATTTCATTGCAAAAATAATTTGCTAATGTGATCAAGATAGAAGGATCCATATATGGCTTCAAACACATAAAAATCTATCTCTGGCTCTGAAACATCCTTTAAATTTCAGTGGCTGACCCAAAGACATGTTTTATAATCAATATTTTCTACTGAGTGGGTAGTTTTGAAAGCTGCAGAGCAGCCAGGCAAAAATTATTCTTTCATCACTGGCATCTGACAACTGTGTTTCACACCTGGCGTGTGTGAGTAAATTAGCACCCACCCTGCTTTCAAAAAGACTGTCAGAACACCATCATCTTGACATTCTCTTTGGAAAAGTTGCTATCAAGGATTCTGGGACTGCATTTCTCCATACAAATGATTAACTTGTTTATTTATTTTGTAAACGTTTAAGACTTTTCTTTTCAGGACTCAGCTATAATTCCTTTTCAAAACCCCAGGATACAGGAAAACAGTGCAACTCCCTTCCCTCCCAACCTCCAAACTTTTGATAGACACCTAAAACCTTTATAAGCTCTGGAAAACACAAATAACTAGGTCATTTTTCTCTTTGTTTTCATTTCTGTCTTCCTGAAATATTACTTTTGAGACAGATCCTAGTAGATCATTCCATACTTCTAGTATCAGCTGGAGCTCATTTTTTTGAATCTTCAGATACATCTACTTTTCTCTTATCTCTTCTCCCTAGAGCCCTCAAACCCTTTATTTTTTGCATGCTAGCATCCTCTTTCAGGGCAATGAAGCTGGTGAGAGGTGTGGAGAATATGTCTTATGAGGAGAGGCTGGGGAAGCTGGGGTTGTTCAGCTTAGAGAACAGGAGACCGAAGGGAGACCTTATCGCTCTCTACAACTACCTGAAAGGATGTTGTAGAAAGACAGGGGTTGGTCTCTTCTCCCAAATCACAGGAAAAGAGGAAATGGCCTCAGGTTGTGCCAGGGGAAATTCAGGTTGGGTATTAGGAAAACTTTTTACACTAAAAGGGTTATTAAGCATTGGAATAGGCTGCCTAGGGAGGTGGTCGAGGCACCATCCCTGGAGGTATTCAAAAGACTGGTTGACATAGCGCTTAGTGACATGGTTTAGTGATGTGTTTTTTTATCAGAGTTAGATTGATGGTTAGACTAGATAATCTTAAAGGTCCCTTCCAACCTAGACAATTCAACCTGGTCTAGTTGGGATTGTCCCTACAACTGCGGGGAGGTCGGACTAGATGACCTTTGGAGGTCCCTTCCAGCCTGGATGATTCTAGGAATTGCATTGCTCTTATGACCCTTCTCTATTCATTCCTGCAATTCAGGTTTTTTCTTCCTTTTCCAACTGTGAATTTTCTCCAATTTTCCCTTCCAATGTGGGAACACAGGAAACATATACTTCTACCATATGTTTGAGAATTTCATTTTGTAGATGAAATTCAGGTTTGTTTTTAAGGGTTCCTTAGTAAAATGAGATCAAAATAAAAAAAATAACTTGTATTTTTAATATGGACTCATATTAGTAATTCAGCAGTTTGTTCAATAATTGAACCTAGTGAAAGGTTTTGTACCATGCATATAACATATATTTATTCTTTCTAGAAAGTAAGCACTTCTTGAATGACACACACATATGCACACATTATCTTATCTACATAGACAAGAAATAAATCTCCAGTGGAAATGCCATCAATATACTGTAATTGGGGAAATGAAATGCCATGTAGAAAGGAACATTCTGATAGTCTTGATAAACCATGCACCAGAAGTAGTAATACTTAAGTAGGCAGTATGAATGAAGTGTATATTCTCAGCATAATTTTAAATGAACAATGATGCTGAGTATTGAATAACTGCACAGGTTCCCATATTTTAGGGTTAAGAATTATTATTCTTTTATACTTGCTTTTACTTCTATCCACATTTAAAAAAAAAAAANAAAAAAAGAAAAGAAAAAGCTTTATGGGAAGAAACCTTTAGTTTTCTGATGAACTCAAGAGAGTTTCCTATAGAATGTTTCCTGGAGAAATATCCAGATCCCCTGTAAGCATTTGATGGAGTGATTTGGCATAGAAGGCTTATGTAGCAGTAAGGAAAAGATGCCATTACAATTTTAGCAACCTTTCCCAGATGCATACAGAAATAATAGTATCTTCCTATTCCTGGCAAACAAAGCCAGACACTATAAACAGTTCAGACTTTTAGATGTCGGTGACTGTGCCTGTAATTAAATATATAGATTGTTTTATAGTACATAGGAAAGTGTGGCCAAATTATATCTGTAAGATATTGTACTTTCCAATTCAAGCACCCAACACACTATACACCTGTATAGACATTACTGTATTTTCATATATGACATTTCAGAGGCTGCATATTCATAAAAGTAAGCACAGGAGGAAAAGTTTGCTGAATCAAGACCTAATTTCAGATAAGAAATTTGCCATACCTGTAATTTATATTTGTACCACAAAAATTGGCATGTAGTTCGTTTTATTAGTAGTAATAAATCATCAGGTGGTAGATAGAAATCTGGTAAACTCTAAGAAAAAAAGAGTTTTCCCAGAATTCTGTTAAAAGTAGTGGTTTGGATAATTAATAGGGCTTGACTTCTTTGTAATGTAAGTGTCCTTTAGTACTAGATTCCATTAAAGACAGTACTAAATAAATATTCATGGCAGTATCTACTCATTGAGATAGGGTCACTTAGACAGAGTGTTCTATTAAAAATACATTTAATTTACTTGTAGTTGTCACCCAGTAGGTGTGAGAATTGATACTTTGACCAGTAGCCTTTGTCAAGATTCATGGGGAGAGGTCGTGAAAAATCTGTTGGTCAAATGTCAATTAGTTTGCCTAATGAATTATACCTGTGAGTGCTGCAGCCCTATCTTTAAGTAAATGGATAGTCTATCTCAACAAGAGGCCAATTTCATGAATATTTTATTGAATGTTCTAATTGAAGTAAATTACCAAATTATACTGTACATATAAAGTGATGCATTTGAGATTCCCAGAAAGCAGTCAATGGGATATAATACTGTATTATATACAGAAAGATATATTTGTTAATGTTCTTAACAAAACGAGGGCTATTATAAAAACAGATGCCAGGATGATATGATATGCTTCCCAGAAGCTGAGACCAGGGATGTGCCTGTAGTGCTAGCTCTGTAACAAGGTGAAGAGCCCCAAGTGGATGATAAACTAACTCAGGTACTACAAGAAATTTTGATATGAAATGGCCTTGGTGTTTCTTACCTTACCTGGCAGTCCAAACATACCCTTAAAGTGGTATGGAAAAGGCACCCACACTCAGACTATAAAACACAAAGGGAGCAACTATTCCAGAGTGCATATCCTGGCAAACTGGTGTTGAAAAGGTCATTTTTCAGTTTTACATGTCACTAATTTGCCCTTTCAGCTGTAACAAAAGGTTAGCGTTATAAATATTCTATTCATAGAAGCACACTACACTGTTGGTTTTTATGGAGGTTATTTTCAACTTATAATGTATCAGTGGAACTTAGATAAACTTGAGGTGAGGCAAGAATGGATAGGAGTAATAAACATCAGTGAGCTTATTTCTTCTTTCTTTTCTTAGTAGAGAAGGGGGCAAAGACACAGGAAGGAAAACTGCTAGCCTCTGGTATTTAGGTACTGTAGGGGCATTCCTAACACATTTGAAGCAAAAGTTGTCAATTCTTCCTGGAAATTCCCCCTTAATGTTTAAAGATTATTCATTCTAGAAACGTAAAACCTCACTCCAGATTTCCCAGTCTGTATGAAAGAGCTTTACTGAAAGACATGTTGGTGTTCCATTGTAGATGATGGCAAGATCATCATGTAGCAGGAGGTAAGACTGACAAAAACACATGCCAGAGTTAAAGAGGATGGGTGAGACTGCAAAAGTTCAGTTTCAGAGATATTCTACTGCAGCTTAAGGTGATTGATGGGAGGGCTTGAAACTCCAATGTGCTGTCCCAGCTGGAAAGCTCACTCTCAGACCAGTTGAATGATTTTGTCACTGAAACATTTTCTGAAGGATTCTTGTTGGTAGGATTGGACAATGCAGTTTGAGACAAAAAAAAATTCTACTTGATTAAGCTTGGTAAAATAATTTAGCAGTAGGACTTCTGGAAAAAAAATAAAATAATCTCTACCCAAAAAAGGCTAACTTAGATTTTAAGCTCCTTAGATCCTAAAGACTTGAGTTTTCTCTGCCAAAATGTGAGAGGAGGACAGCAAAATCTTTTCCTCTGTGAGAAAATTACTTGAAGAAACCTAGCATGCTTATAAAATACTTTGAACCTTTTTAAAACTGAAAATAGTATTTCCTGATTGTCAGATTAACTGCATGCTATGCTTATTTTGTGTTAAATAGCATTGTTGTTAGACACTTTTTCCTGAAAGAAGGAGCATTGTAGCTAAAACTTAATCAAACAAAGAATTTTGTGCATGGAGAGTGGCCTGGAGAATGGCATCCAAGCTCAGTGTAAGTTGGAGGAATACTTTCAAGACCTGTTGTTCTGCATTTAGAGAGATAAAAAAGAAAACAGAAGTCCTGCAGTCGTGATGGAGAGTGAAAACAGAAAGGTTAGTTCATTAATATGGCTGTACTCATCTTTCTGAACCACTTTGTGTAAAGTATGTCTTTTGACTTTGACTTTGAGCAGTATAATGTGGTTTCAAGAACAGGAGCTGTAAGAAAAAATGACTGTTCCAATTAGTAAATATTGGTAGCTGTGTTGGATGATTTATAGTTGTTAATAGTTCCGTTGGCTACTGACCACTATAATAGACACTACAATTTATAGTAATTTCGTGTGCCAGGACTTATGACTGCTCTATAAGTAATCTGTCTTTCTGAGAAAAGCAATGCTCATTTAATTTGTCACACTGTAATAAATTATTTTTCAGCCATGTTTACCAAGAACACTACTATATTTCAAAAGTTAAAATGTATGTCATAATGATTAGTTGCTTATAATCATCTAGCTTTTTTTTCTATTTCTTGTATTAGTGTAAGTTTCTTATCATTGCAAATGGAACAGAATATTTTGGAAACAATTCTGCATTTACAGATGGCCAAAAGGTGTTCAAAATGTATTCATCTGGACTACTAGAAAATAAAAATTAGAAAAAGATGCAGTTTCTGTAAATCTTAAAGTAGTTACTTTTAGAGCTGAAACCATGACACATGCAAAGCTGAAAGTATCTGATATAAAGTCTACACATAACTATGACTTCATTCCTATTGAAGGTACTATAGTTCAATGTATTATAATCAAAACACCCAATTAAGGCATCAAATTGATTGGCTGTTGAGTACTGTTCTTTTTCATATTTTTAGGAAATGAATTGCATATGGTCACACTGTCTGTATCTCTCAGTCTCCTGCCTCTCCTCCTAGTAGCTTTTTTATCAGTTTCTTTCAGATATGTTTGAGGGCTAGGAATCTAGGAGATAACTTATTTCTCCTATGCTTTAGAAAACAGGTAGCCAGGCAGAGGA
>VXBW01007289.1:180817-208311 GCA_013400375.1 Thinocorus orbignyianus | reverse complement strand
AGGATAATTGTAGAAAGGTCTAGACAAATGCATACCATCATCTGTGGGCAGTGAAGTAACAGCAAATTAAAGGAGGAATATCATGCCTGTGAACTACAATTTTTGACTAGAAAGAGAAAAGATCCTACAAGCTGAGCATCAAGAAGCCTTCAGCTCTGAAAGAAGCCAATCCTGGTTTTCTCTTTGCTAAAAGAGGTGTAAGGCACAAGGCTCCCCTTCTTTCTTGTCTCAAGTGCTATTTCAATTTTACAGTTCATGTAGCATTCAGAAGATGCTAGGAAAGCTGAAGCTCACTCTAAAAAACCCTACCCATTTCTCAAAGGGAATGGCTTTTAAATATGTCATGTGAGCATCTATAAGACCATTATGGTGACAACAGAATTTATAATCCACCCAAATAAGGAAGGATTTCCAAAGTGGACTTTTTCCTCAAGCAATGAACAGAATGTTCAAAACGTGCAGGCAATGCTTTCACTGTAATCACCAGTGTTCCAGCATTTGTTGATTAAGAGAAATTGGTTTAAAATCCCAAATATTCTAATCGGTGGAAGTCAAGAGGCTTATTGCCATTCCTAAAAAAATATCCAGGGAAAAAACTGCTTGCATTATTCCACACTGCGTACTTGAAAAAACAACAAAATCTCATCTTCACCAACAGAGCTTCAGCGTACCCTGCCACTGAACACACACGACTTATTAGCGATGGAACAGTCACAACAACACGGCTCAGCACCTGTTCCCAGGAGTCACTCAGTGGATGGTCTCCCTGTTACAAACACGTTGCTGGTTTTGCTTACCTGAGCCCTCTGGAAGGAGACCAGACCGACAGAACCAGATGACCACTTGCACATACAGGGCAAGGAGGCCAGCTACTGCTCGCTTATTGGTCAGGTCTGCAAAACCTGAAGAAAGGTATAAAAGTACTTATGGTATGCAGTTCTTTTCACAACAATCCCTTCATCCTACCCAACTGAAAGTATAAAAATAACATGGTAGAAATCTTGGCATTTTTCACCCCATATTCTTTTCCTATTTGAAGAAAAAAATCACAATCATCATCAAAGCAAAAAGTAACCCCTACAAAGAACCAGATTCAAAAAAAAATGCCTGAACTATTAAATAAAGTCACGAATGAGACATTCGGTTTTGACATAGCAGAGATTTTGACGATAGCAAAGGGACAGTCTTTTTATTTTTTCCTTAATAGGCCAAGAACAATTTTTAACCCAGAAACCGATAGAAGCTCAAGAAACTTACTTTGCAAGTTACTCATTTACATTCCCTTCATATTGTTTAGGTATTTGCAACACAATATCTGCATGCATTTAACAATTGCAAGCTAAGAATTAAAAGGAATAATTTTCAGCTTTAGTAGTTTCAACCCAGTTGCCTACACAGCGCCTCGCTGAATTCAGCCTCCCCTACCCGCTGGTACAAAATCCACAACTAACTGTTTCCCTGAATGTGATGCCTATTTAGTGCTGGTCCCAACTTCTTGAATTCAAGCCCCTTCTCCCAGATAAATGTGACTCCTCCAAGCCTCAAGAGCAACAACAGCTCTTGTTGCCACAATTACAACCCAGGTGTAATTCCGTATCTTAGCAAAACATACCAAATATTCTGTAGCACTACTACAAACCTTTCTGAGTAAGCTCTTGCGCTTCTGTCAGAAAACAGCTTAAAATCGTGCTGAGGTTGCTCAAAAGCAACCGGCAGTGCTGAAGGGACTGTAACGTCTGTGGGTCAATGAAGTTGCAGGAGCCATCAAACAGTGGGACACCTTTTCAAGAACCAGTATTACATCGTTAGCCAACACAGCAATTTCAGAGCATCAAAATGCGCTTAAAGAACCGCGTGCGATACCACATAGTGCCAAAGTACAGAAGCAGCTCAATCAGAAAGCATGGTTTTATGTTTGCAGAATGACTACACTGGTACTCACATATTTGGTCAAATTCCTCTTTTGTGGAGACCACTTTGTTCCACGTCCACTCAAGAACAAACCGTAAACTAGCAGCAGAACTTGGCTGCTCTTTAAAAAAAAGAGAACAATAAAGAAATTAATCAACAATTTCAAAATAAAAAAATAAATCACCTATAAACCGCATAAGAAGTATTACCTTCGGATGTCCAATGTTTAATGCATCCAGTCAGGAATTCTAGAGAACCTGTCTGCACAGCAGCTGACAATACTGCTTCCAACTGCTCCTCCTAAACACAAAAGACAAATGAATCAGGCATCACGAAGTCAATCAGCACACACGCCACTAATTCCACATACTTTGCAATTGTTCTAGTCACAGGCTGGACTGCCCTTGCTCTGAGGAACACTTTAACTTCTCCTCTGACATTTCAACCCACGGAAGGCTCAGTCTCATCTTTATGTGCACACCTCTGGATTACAGTCTGCACGTACTGAGTTCCAACTAACTATTTTCAGTCCCATCCTCTGCTAACACCCATTACACATTCTGTGCATGGAACAGCACAAGTGCAACGTTGCAATGGTTGCATGGAAACAGGGAAGTTATGGTCAAGCAGCTTCCTAGACTATGAAGACATGAAGCAGCTCAGACACCCCAACCGTTAAGATAGAATTTTCTAAAGGGACAGAAGTGAACATTTACATTCTAATAGCTTTAAATTTTAGGCTCTTCAAATACCATGTTAGAATCTCGTGGCAACTCTTTAGAACAATAGTGCACAGGTATGCACAGACATGCAGTATTACATAGTAGCTTATCTCAGCAAGTGTTCTTAGACGTGAAAGGATCCTTCATAAAATTTTACTTTGGCTTTTTGTAGGGCTGGTTCATCTACTAAAGCACATTCAAAAGCATCTTTCTCTTTGAAACAAAATCATCACATTCCAAACACATGTGATAGTTCCATTCCATCTGTTTCTGAAAACTGGTTTCAGACACGGAAAACCAGCAAATACTACTTACAGTGGCAAACAAAACTGCAAACCATGCTTCTTGACCCTACTTCTGAAATTATTTTGATGACATTCAAAAGAAATCCCTGCTCAAAAGCAAAAAAGTCCTCTAGTGATACAGTCACAATTCAGGAAAGGTTGTTAAAGAACACCTTGGTTTCCCTAATAATTTCCAAATGGGAGTTGACATCACTGTACCTACTTCGACTCCAAGAGCCTACATCACGCTTGCAAAAAAAGCAAGCTATGGGCTAGGACAGCTAGCCAAGAAGTTTATTTGAGCTACCACTGTGCAGAACTGTTAATGCCCTAACACGCTTCTACAAATCTGGTGAAGAATCCAGTAGACATGATGACGAGGGCTGGTCTCCCCTTTCTACTCATTGCCCCACTGCATGACAACCAGCCAGCTCACCACTGAGCTTAGATGCTGCCAGGGGGAAGATGGGCTGTTCATGCCAAAGGCTTTGTGTTGCATGTGACCAACACTGATGTACACTTCCTTGTGTGTATCTGTGGCACAGAATTAAGAGACAGGTCTCTAAAGACAGCACTATTATTACAGATATTCCTAGAGCTGCTCCCAGGCAAGCTCAGTACATTGGATCTAAGGGATTACTTCTGCTAACGTAAGCATTACAATGCAACTTGCAAATAATACGAAAATTAGATCATTGTGTTTTGGAGACTCTTCAGCCCTGTCAGACCAGATGGATTTCTCTCCCCCTTGATCCCCTGATATGCACTCACCTGACTCAGACTGGATGCCTGGACATCAACTAGTCTTGGAGATAGCAAGCCAGCTGCAAGACACCTATTGTAGCTATCAGGAATGGCTTCACATACCGAAGGACCAGATTTCTTCAAAAAATTCAAGGTCTGAAACATCAATCAAAAACTACAGATAAAGACAGGGTTGTTATTCACTAAGGGGAATAATCTAAGTGTTCACATAAACCATCAGACAGCCTGCACCAGTAAGATGCTTTAGGTCAGCAATTTCAGTGAGCATTACTATAAAGAGCCTTAAAGACAGCAAACTAACAGTTACAGTTTAAAAATCCTGTAAAACAAAATAACAGCACTTGCAATGCTAACTTAAGTATTCTCTAGCCTCTCTGTGCATGCACAGACCTTTCACTTTCCCTGAACACTGGCACAAATCACATTACATAGAAGCTAACCTAACACACAACTTCAAATCACACTTTGTGAGATCCTTTCTGTGTCTGTTTGTCTGGAAGCTGATTCACATAGGAAATATTAAGTGAGCTGAACCTTAATTCAAAATTATTTGTCACAACCTGTAAAGTGGCTCAGAAGTTATAATTTGGCCAAGTTTGGGAGAAAAAAAATAATTCACCACTTCTTCTCAAACAGGTCAGTCGTTTTTCTCCACTCTGTCCTCCTTTTTCAAGTTAATCAGGGATCAAAACTCTAATTCAAGGCCGTGAAGGCAGTTCGACTGACTGGTAATAAAGAAGTAACAGCTTTCCCCGACTTCTACAATGGTTGTGTTCTCGCTCCTAGGGCAATGCTGCATTCCTTTCTAGACATTCAATTCCCGATTGTCCTTCCGCAGGAGACAATGGTAGCTTTACAGTCCCAAGAGTGGACCTAGAACCATTTGCATAAAACTGGTGACAGGACACAATTGCAATTGTGTCTGTGGATGGGCAGGATGAGCACAAAATGGTCTCTGACACCAAAAGGAGTGCAACAAAAAACTTTGAAAAGGTACATCTCCTGCCATTCTCTATAGAGTTACAGTAAAAGATCACCTCCTTCTGGAAGCCGGTGCAAGTCATGTGAACAACTCCGGAGTTCAGCAAGCACGTACAATCTGCAGAAACAATAAACATTTGACAACCTTCCATACTCTCACAGTTAGGTCGTGACCAGTTCACATTTTTCAAATAGCAGTATCTGGAAAGGTATAACTGACTGCTTTGAGCTTCAGTCCACACAATCATGTGGGGTTGGATGTGACCTCTGGAGACCATCTAGTTCAACCCCCCTGCCAGAGCAGGTCTACCTAGAGCAAGTCGCACAGGAACTCGTCCAAGCAAGTTTTAAATGTTTCCAGACAGAGGCTTCACCACCCCTCTGGGCAGCTGTTCCAGTGCTCTGCCACCCTCAAAGTGAAGAAGTTCCTCCTCACATTTAGATTGAGCTTTCTGTGCTCAAGTTTGTGCCCATCATCTCTTGTCTAGTCAACGGGCACCACTGAAAAAAGACTGGCCCCATGCTCTTGACGCCCACCCATAACAGTGTGATTTGGGGTAACTGGTTTTTTGTTCCTTGGTTTTGGCTTTTGAGTGACAAGCAATGAATGAACAGGAGAACCAAAAAAAGGCATCTGACCTCATCTGAAGCTTATCACTCTCTTAAAGGCAGTGAAATACCTACCAAAATTATAGGTGCTTGGATTAAAGAACTGCTCAGGTGGTGGATAAGAAGGAGGAACTCCACGACTTAGACTCCGCTCATGCACCAGAATATCCAAAAGGAGTTTTGGAGAAGTCATGCTAATTACAGTATCCAGAGACCACAATGCAAAATAGGGGCAATCATGAAGGAATTCTTCCGGCCTTAAAGAAAACAAGCAGGTAAGCTAAACATCAACATGGAAATGAATTTTTTGCAGGGATATTGGAAACAACTTAAGAAAAATCTACCTCAGTGAATCCGGCATTTGAGCGTGATACCAGCGATTAATGTCAAATATACCCAAATAAGTAGATGGTGTTTCCTGACCATATGTATTCACTTGCCAACTGAAGACTGAGACACTGGTGTCAGGAGATATTACTGTAAAAGACAAGACATCATTTCTTTTTTGTAGAAAATGAGATAGATGGTGTATTTTTAAAACAAACATCTCTGTGACAGGTTTCAGTCATACCGCCCCTTTTTCTTGGTCAAATTCTATCCGTTCTAAGCCAAATCAAATACACAATTATCAGCTAATTAAATTTTTCATACATAAAGAATTGGTCAAGACATTTAGCAAGATGAATACTTTAAGAAAAAAAAAACATGCCAGAATCACATACACTGCTACTTATAGAAAGCATACAAATAACTGTCACAAACACTTGTATTCACACAGCTGGCATTATTCATTTCCACCTCCAACTCAATTACAGGTTTCAAGAATAGCTCCTTTCCAGCACATTCAGAATGAAAGAACACAATTACCGCACTAAATAAAGAAATAAATAACCAAACCCAACAAAACAGAAATTTGAATAAAAATTTTAACATTAACATCCAAAATGCTGTACTTCAGTTCTCTCACTAAGTGCAATACTCTGTCTTTTTTAGAGAGAATCCTTTCACTCAACGGAAGTATGTGGTACACTATTTACCCTCATAGTGTAAGGAAAAAGATGACTGGCACATGTTTCTCTGTTGAATTCACCATTACTGTTCAGGGATCCTCATACATTTCACAACGCTTAATTATGAGTTCCTGTGCCATTTCAGTTTTGTCAGCTGCTGAAACTGCTTTGAAGATACAATTATTTTTATAATTTGTAACACAGCTTCATTGCTAGCCTCAACCCTCATCCAACAGAAGCTCATGTTTGCCCAGTATTTAACAGATACTGAATAAAAGTTAATCATAACACAAGTAGCAAAAATATGAAAGTGTTTTATATTAGATTTTGACACACTCTTGACAGAGGATGGCATCATGGAAGAGATAGTAGTTGCCACTTCAGGACTAAATCAGGATAATAAACAGAAATAGCCTAGAAAGATCAGACATAAGTTAAGGCAAGTAAGAAGCGAGGGAAGGCAAATAAGGCATTAAAAATAAAGGCTATAGAAGTTATCTCTGCAGCAGGCTTAAAGAAACAATGACAACCAAATCTGCAAGCCCAGAGATGTATATTCAATTATCACAAGATAATGAAAGACACTCTAAGAGCTTTAACTCTGTCTATAGACAAGGAAATCTATTGCTTTATGAACTTGTTGGTTTAGGAACCTACTAGATTTCAAGAGGGGAAAAAAGGACAGGTGGATCATAAAATCACTTAGGTTGGAAAAGACCCTTAAGATTATCAAGTCCAACCATCAGCCTAAGAGTGCCAAGTCCATCACTAAACTATATCCTTAAGCACCACATCTACACGTTTTTTAAAACCTCCAGGGGTGTCCACTTCCCTAGGCAGAGTGTCCCAATGCTTGATAACCCTTTTTGTGAAGACGTATTTCCTAACATCCAATCTAAACCTCCCCTGGCACAACCTGAGGCTGTTTCATCTTGTTCTGCAGCTTGATACTTGGCAGAAGAGACCAGCCTTCACCTCGCTGCAACCTCCTTTCAAGCCAGGATACTGTTGGCTGCCTTGGTCACCTGGGCATACTGTTGGCTCATATTCAGACCAACACCCCCAGGTCCTTTTTCACCAAGCACCTTTCCAGCCACTCTTCCCCGAGCCTGTACTGCTGCATGGGGCTGTTATAACCCAAAAGCAGGACCTGGCACTCGGCCTTCTTGAATCTCGTATCACTGGGCCTTGGTCCATCAATCCAGCCTGTCCACAACCCTCTGCAGAGCCTTTCTACCATCCAGCAGATATATCAACGATCCCAGCCAACTTGGGGTTGCCTGCAAACCTACTGAGAGTGCCCTCTATTCCCTCACCCAGACCAGTGACAAAGATACTGAAGAGAACTGACCCTGACACAGAGCCCTGGGGAACCCAACTTCTGACAGGACACCATCTGGATTCAGATGCAGACATAGGTTTGAACAAGAGAAAAAAAAAAAAAAATCAGGTACCATGCCCGAACAATGGAGAGAATGATCTTATTGTTCAAAGATGACAGATGGAGGAATAAACTGGTGGACCAGCATTATACAGATGACCTCACCACACATTGCTCTAGTATGTCAGCAAGCATAAAAGAAAACACATTTCGTCCCTTAAAGGAGTCCCATACAACTTTAATACTTAATTTTTCCTATTAAATAATCCTAACAATCTATCTATGTAGATATTTAAGACTTGCAGCTTGTGAGGACAGAAGAGCATTCATTGTTTAGATTCCAAATCCACTTATTTTAGCATCAGCAAACACAGACATCAGAACAAACCTTCATTTATGCTGTCTTCTCTGTCAGCATGGTTGCGAAATTTTTCAATGGTCTGGCAGCTGATTAATTTAGTATTCCTGGTCTGGCCTCTCAGGGGAAAGACTCCACCCAGAAGATCTAAACTGTACCTTTCATCACAGTATTCCAAACCCTGGGGGGGAAATAAAAGAAGAGAGAAAAGGTCATTCTGAGATAAGAACATTAATTATAGTTCGATATATGAAGCAAGGTCTATATCTAATATAATATTATACATTATATTTTGCGTGAGCTTATTTCTGATGGCAAAAGAAACTACATCTGACACGTAAGAGAATTAAGTGTTAAATCCTAACAGGTAAGTTTGGCTGTAAAGGCTTTGCACTTTTTCAAAATTTAGAATTTCCCTAACATTATTCAGATCTGAAATAATGCAACACAAATGCATCCAAAGCTCTTTGCTCCATGTCTTGATAACAGAACTGATAAAGACAGAGTTGTCCAGGTACTAGAGCAGCTAAAGCTCTGTCAACAGGTGTTATCTACAGGCACACCACCAGTGAACACGCTTTCCTCTAGAGACTATGAGAACATTGTACTGATTAACAATCTTCTTTCAAACCATGTATGCTCTTGCCAGCTCCTCTTCTCATCTTGTCAAAGATTAACGGGTGAAATATCGCTCTGTTCCTTCATCAAGCACAGTTAACAGCAAAAAGGAAGAGATAAGCTCTCTCTTAATGGTTCCAGGAAATGCTACAAATAGATATGAAGGCTGTCTAAAAAAAAGAATTATAATTAAGAAAAAGTCTTTCACTACTAAAAAGACTTCTGAAGCAAAGCAGTGGACTTCAAAATTTCCACAGTAGGTTAAGTAAATCTAAAGAACTCTATGGTACGGGAGATTAAGTAATGACTTTATCAACTGGTAAAATATAAAGACAGTTTTCAGATGAGATCCATTGGTCAAATTATGATATGAAAGTAAAGAGTGTATACTCTGTCCATTTTCAAGCATTATGTAGGACAAAGGTAAAAACATCCTCAATGATCATAATGTGTTGCACTACATCTAGCAACTGCTGAGATTGTATAAAAAAGGTCTTTGCAAGTGTAACTTAAACAGACCTTTATGTTTAATTACTTAAACCAGCCTTGAAAACAATGGAGACACGAGTCTCACACACATTTATAGAAACACAATACCACATGTTCCAAAAGTCCTATTTGTGACTTTTATCATGATACTAAGTCAAAGTTGCACTGCTTCATAGCCTCAAATCTCATTCCTGGAATAAAAAGCACTGCTGTATTAGAAAATTCTTTCAAGCTCCTATAAATTCTATCCCGTGAACAAGGATTAACAGCAGATTACTCCTTGTTTACTCAAACTTGGCACAGTAAATGGGAGCAACTCGTAAATCTTCTGCCACTGAATATGGACAAGAAACTTGACAGCCAGCCACGTAGGCAGTCATGTAATACTGGCCAATCTGTGACTAAAGGAAGTGTTCTGAGACTAAAAGTGCCCACTGTAGAACACAGGTCCTGTCCTAATGCATCTTTTGGTGGTATTTTGGGTTTGGGAGTTGTTTGGGGTTTTTTTTTGACAGTAGGTGTTATCAGAGCCTGGTATGAAGCCCCACATATAAGTGGCTCATCCGGTAGCTAGCTGAAGAACCTGTTTGGTCTCACAGCCAGTCCAGCTGTCTGGTGGACTTCTCTCTTCAACTGCCTTTTAAGATTGGTTTCTGTTTCAATCTTCCACAACACTCATCACAGGCAAGCAGAAACAGCAGGGGAGTAAAATATTTCAGAGCCAGAGACCGGTGCCTGACACAGTCTGTGAATGTGTTACCGCTTGCACAGTCTATAGAGGGTTAGAAGTCCCACACTAACCTCACCACAGCTTTCTCAAGTTACAAATACAGAAACATTTAATCTCATGTCTTTTTTAACAACTGTCAATTGGAATTTCTAATAAATCTATTTTTAAAGGCTGCTGAAATATTTCAATCCTCTGAGGTAAAACCTGACACCACATCTCGTTCAGGAAAATAAGATGACCAAGACAAGGAAACGGCAAAGAGTTAGAAGTCCCACATTTTAACATCGAAGTGTTGAGACAGAACAGAGTAGTCACAAGAGAAATGCATAGACAATTGGTTTGTTTCTTCCAAAGCAGCACACAGTACGAGGTTATCATCTTCGCCACTGCTAAGACTGTAGCTAAATATAACTTTTAAAAGAATAAAACAAAGCAGAAGTTCAAAAGTGAAACTGGAGCAAGATAAAAGAAACTTTCTCGTATCCACCTGCCAAAATGCTTAGAGCACTACAAGAGATGCAGCAGTGAATGGCTATGAAAGCCCTATCAAAATGGAAAAAAACCCAATCAAGGTGCTCCGTTCCTCTAGAGCACTGTGTATTTCTGTCATAAAAAACATTAACATCCATATTAACAATGAGATGACATCCATATTTAGAACAAGCTGCATCACTTGAAGGTATTTCTACTCTGTCACCATTCTAGATAATGCATTTTAAAGAAACACCACCTTTTCCAAACATGTAAATTTAATCTACTCAAAAGCAACAATGACAAATGTAGAAGGAGCTTTCCTATATATAAAGGAGAGTCAAAAACTAAACCCATTAAAAAGATCAAAACACACAGTCCCTTTGAAAAACAGAGTACCAGGATACAAGAGTCACCCCTGTTTCATTCCATATCTATTGAGAATATGCAAATCAAAATAGGAGGAAAGACTTGCTCTGAACTAAGATTACCTTCCCCTCAAAAAGATTTTGAAAGACTTCCAAGCATACTACTGAATGGAATTATACATTATACAGATGCACCTTATATCTGTTAGCTATCTGAAATACAATGATACCTCATTTATATTTTGAACACATCCTCTTTGGAGCCAGATTTAACATTGATGTATACTCTTCTGACCAAACATACCACTGTTTATGCCATTTGCATATTTTGCTGGCTTTGAGAGTATATTTAATAGGTCACCCAACCAAAAAGAAGAACGAGCTATCTTTACAACTACTATGTTTCAGGATCACCACTTCAGAGATACTATAGGTACACTGCATATGAAGTCCAGCTGACAGAGCTCAGAAGAAAACCAAGACAATAAAAACCAAAGATCAGCAATGAACAAAAGATGTAAGAGTGTATTTTTATAGACAGAGACAGAAACTTATTCAAGTCTGCAGTTTGGTTAAACAAAATAATTCAAGGGCCTAACATCTCTTCCTACACACCACTAATTTGGTAGTTAGGAAAGATTTCATTTGTAAAAGCTGCTTCCTCTTCAGGAATTAAATGTAGAGGGGCAGAGGGGCTCTTTGCAGATTAATCTAGTTGGAACACATGGTACTGCAGAATAAAATTGTATGCCTTATTTCCAATAAGTATGGACAAAGGCCATCCTAAGGAAAACTCGGCAAAAGATTTATTTTTTTTATTTCAGTTAGCTCTGAATTTTGACAGTTCTCCTCTACACCACTAATTGCAGGGATCAACAAGGGGATAAACAGGAAGAGCCAGCAGATGAACTCCTGGCTCCAAGACTGGTGCAACCAGCAGAACTTCGGTTTCTTTGATCATGGTTTGATCTACAGGACACCAGGCCTGCTGGCAACAGGTGGGGAAAGCCTAACCAGAAGGGAAAGAAGGATCCTGGGACAAGAATTAGCACGGCTCATTGAAAGGGCTTTAAACTAGGTTTGAAGGGGATGGGAATGA
This sequence comes from Thinocorus orbignyianus, assembly GCA_013400375.1. Classification (NCBI taxonomy): domain Eukaryota; kingdom Metazoa; phylum Chordata; class Aves; order Ciconiiformes; family Thinocoridae; genus Thinocorus; species Thinocorus orbignyianus. The sequence goes on along the minus strand of VXBW01007289.1, from coordinate 196,515 downwards.
AACTGGGATTACTAAAGTGTAGCCTGGGAACAGCATGGCACTGCCCATGGGTGAAAGTACTAGTAAGGTCTTGCAGTTTGTTGTCTCAGTAGAGGTGGGGAATGGTGATCCATGTGGCAGAAAAGACAAGGGGTAGTAACAGGTTGGGAACTACAGAAGCATCTGAGCACAGTCCAGTGGGAAACAGGGCTCATCCCCCCCAAAAGTGGTAGGACAGTTAGCCCAGCTGAAGTGCACCAACACAAATGCACGCAGCATGAGCAACAGGAGGAACTGGAGGCCACTGTACAGCAGGAAAATTACAATATAGTCGCCATCACAGAAACATGGCAGGACAGCTCACAAATGGAATGTTGTGATTGATGGCTACCAACTTTTCAGAAAGAAAGGCAAGGAAGAAGAGGCAGTGGGGTGGCCCTCTATGTCAGGGACAGATTTGAATGTCAGGAACTTAACAATGCAAATGACAGCATTGAGAGTCTATGGGTAAGAATCAAGGGGAAGGCCAATAAGGAAGACATCACAGTGGGAGTTTGCTAAAGACCTCCCAGTCAGGACGTAGAAGCTGATGAAATACTGTATAAAAACAGCTGGCAGAAGTCTCGCAATCACTCACCCTTGTTCTCATGGGAGACTTCCACTTCCCAGATGTCTGCTAGAAATACAACACAGCAGAGAGGGAACAGTCCTGAAGGTTCTTGAAGCACATGGAAGACGATTTCCTAACAAAGCTGGTGACAGAGCCAACCAGGAAAAGCGCCCTACTTGACCTGCTGCTCGTTAACAGAGAGGGTCTTGTAGGGGATGGAAAGGTTGGAGGTCATCTTGGGCAGAGTGATCACAAGATCATAGTTTTCAATTCCTGGAGAAGCAAGGCAGGGAGCCAGTAGAACTGCCACCTTGGACTTCCGAAGAGCAGACTTTGGCCTGCTTAGGAACATGGTTGAGAGTGTTTCTTGGGAGACAGTCCTGAAGGGCACAGGTGCCCAGGAAGGCTGGTCATACTTCAAGGAAGTACTCTCAAAAGCACAGCAGGTGGCCATCCCCAGATTCCATAAAACAAGCCAACAGGGAAGAAGACCAGCCTAGCTAAATAGAGAGCTTTGGCTGGACCTCAAATATAAAAGGAAAGTTTATGGTCTCTGGAAAAGAGGGCTGGCAACTTATGATGAGTACCAAGATGTAGCAAAGCTATGTAGGGAAAAAAATAGAAGGACCCAGCTCAAGCAGAGCTGAAATCAGCCACTACAGTTAAAGATAACAAGAAGTAATTCTTGCAGTATATCAACAGAAAAAGGAAGACTGGGGAAAGTGTAGGCCCACTGATGAATGAGGTGGGTGCCTTTGTGGTGGAAGACACAGTGAAGGTGGAGCTACTTAATGCCTTTTTTGCTTGGGTCTTCACTGCTAAAACTGCCCCCCATGAATCCCAGACCCTGAAGACAAGGGGGAAGATCTGGAGAGAGGAATTATTTCCCCTATGCAGAGGAGAACGGGGTTAGAGACCACTTGGTCAAACTAGACATCCATAGGTATGTGGGCCCTGGTGGGATGCAAGTGCTAAGAGAACTGGGAGATGTTATAGCTGGGCCACCCTCTATCATCTTTGAAAGGTCATGGAGAACAGGAAAGGCGCCTGAGGACTGAAGGAGGTAACACTCCAGTCCACAAAAAGGCCAAGAAGGAACACCCAGGGAACTACAGGCCAACTAGCCTCACCTCTATCACTGGGAAGGTAACAGAGCAACCTGTTTTCAGATGTCATCTCCAAACATCTTAAAGAACAAGAAATCACTGGAAGTGATCAACACAGAATTACCAAAAGTAAATCATGCTTGACCAATCTGACNGAAGACACAGTGAAGGTGGAGCTACTTAATGCCTTTTTTGCTTGGGTCTTCACTGCTAAAACTGCCCCCCATGAATCCCAGACCCTGAAGACAAGGGGGAAGATCTGGAGAGAGGAATTATTTCCCCTATGCAGAGGAGAACGGGGTTAGAGACCACTTGGTCAAACTAGACATCCATAGGTATGTGGGCCCTGGTGGGATGCAAGTGCTAAGAGAACTGGGAGATGTTATAGCTGGGCCACCCTCTATCATCTTTGAAAGGTCATGGAGAACAGGAAAGGCGCCTGAGGACTGAAGGAGGTAACACTCCAGTCCACAAAAAGGGCAAGAAGGAACACCCAGGGAACTACAGGCCAACTAGCCTCACCTCTATCACTGGGAAGGTAACAGAGCAACCTGTTTTCAGATGTCATCTCCAAACATCTTAAAGAACAAGAAATCACTGGAAGTGATCAACACAGAATTACCAAAAGTAAATCATGCTTGACCAATCTGACAGCCTTCAATGATGTCATAACTGGATGGCTGGATGACGGGAGAGCAGCAGATGTAATCTACCTTGAATTCAGCAAGGATTTTGACACTTGTTTCCCATAATATCCTCATTAGGAAACTGAGAAACTGTGGGCTAGACGAAGGGTCAGTGAGGTGGATTGAAAACTGGCTGTGTGACAGGACTCAGATGGTTGTAATTACTGGAGCAGGGTCAAGCTGGAGGCCTGTAACCAGTGGTGTCCCCCAAGGGTCAATACGTGGTAAAGTCTTGTTTAACATAGTCATCAACGACCGAGATAAGGGGACAGAGCATATCCTCAGCAAGTTCACTGATAATACCAAAATGGGAAGAACTGGCTGATGCCCCAGAGGGTTCTGCTGCCATCCAGCATGACCTGGACAGGCTGGAGACCTTAGCAGAGAAAAACCTAATGAGGTTCAAAATGGGCAAATGTAGGGTCCTGCACCTGGGGAGGAAGAATGCCAGGCACAAATATAGGGTGGGGGCGGAGCTGCTGGAAAGCAGTTCTGAGGAGAAGGATCTGCAGGTCCTGGTAAACTATCCATGAGCCAGCAATGTGCCCTTGTTGCCAAGAAGGCCAATGGAATCCTGGGCTACAAAAGGGAAGAGTGTGGCCAGTTGGCTGAGGGAGGTCATTCTCCTCCTCTACTCTGCACTGGTGAGGCCACAACTGGAATACTGCATCCAGTTCTGGGCTCCCCTGTTCAGGAGAGACAGAGAACTACTGAGAGAGTCCAGCGTAGGGAAACAAAGATGATTAAGGGATTGGAGCATCTCCCTTATGAGGAAAGGCTGAAAGAGCTGGAATGCTTTAGCCTGGAGAAGAGAAGGCTGAGGGGAGACCCTATTAATGCTTCTAAGTATCTGAAGGGTGGGCTGAAGGTGGATGGAGCTGGACTCTTTTCCGTGGTTTCCAGCGAGAGGACAAGGGACAATGGGCTCAACCTGGAACACAGGAAGTTCCATTCAAATATGAGAAAAAACTTCTTTACAGTGAGTGTGATGGAACACTGTAACAGGCTACCCAGGGGAGTTGTGCAGTTCCCTTCTCTGGAGACCTTCAAGACCCATCTGGATGCAGTCCTGAGTAATGTGCTCTAGGCAATTCTACTTTAGCAGGGAACTTGGAGTAGATGATTTCTAGAGGTCCCTTCCAACCCCAACAATACCGTGATTCTGTGAAATTACACCTGCTAACTCAACCGATACTCAGACAAAATTATCACTTTCTTCTTTTCACATACATGCACGTCTTACCTCGTACAGGACTTGTCCTGATGCCAAGCGCTTTCTGTCACCAAATGCTAACTGCAACAGGTGTAAACTCACCACATCACCTTCGCTGAAAAAGGGATAAAGGGTGAAATTTAATTACAGAGATGCTTTACAGTCCACAGTATCCTTTTATAAGATCTAGACAGAATTTTCCTTAATAGCATGCCATACTGAAAGCAAAAACACCTATTCCAAAACAGGATAACTGGCCCCATTTAGCCGCTAAAACACAAAGGAGGACAGTTTGACACCCACAGCTTCAGGGGCAAATGCTAACCATACAATTTGAAAGCTCTTTCATGTCCTATGGGCTAAAAATTATTGGAAATAAGCCTTCACAGTACAGAGTTCTCTGTCTTGGATGCATCAAAAAAAGTGTGGCCAACAGGTCGAGGGAGGCAATTCTACACCTCTACTCTGCTCTGGTGAGACCCCACTTGGACTCCTGTGTCCAGCTTTGGAGACCTCAGTGCAAAAAGGACATGGATCAATTTGAGCGGGTCCAGAGGAGGGCCACAAAGATAATCAGAGGGATGGAGCACCTCTCCTATGAAGACCAGCTGAGACAGTTGGGGTTGTTCAGCCCGGAAAAAGGGAAGGCTCTGGGGAGATCTTAGAGCAGCCTTCCAGTATCTGAAGGGGGCCTACAGGAGAGATGGGGAGGGAGTCTTTGTGAGATCTTTCGCCTCTTCCCTTACCACCAAAGTTCCAGTCCCTCTCTTGCATACACTGCACCCTTTCACATCCTGGTTTGATTCAGTAGTCCAGAAGGAACCCATTGACTTTTCTGCTGAAACCTTTTCAGCCCAGCGAGTACAACTGCCTCACAAAGGCTCCACAGACTGCTCAAGCTGGCATGAGGCAACCCATAATGCCCATCTTAGGGGGCAGCAGGCTGTTGTATTGGCGCATTTGGTGTTCTAGATCTGCAGCCTCAACTACTTTTAATGGTATTATAATATCACAGGGAGTGAATATCAAACAAAGCATGAAGGAGTCATCAAGAAACAAAAAGAAAGCATTTAACAGTGCAAGCACAAAAATGTGACCACTGTTGTTTTGCCTTCTTTCATTAGGTAGGCCCCCCCTTCACGCTTCTTCAATCCTGTAAAAATTACATTCTACATTCAAAACTTTCCACACCCGAGAGAAACTCCTGCATAGCCAAACACAACAAATAGATATCTATCAACTGTATGTGAGTGAATATATTTTTAAAATAAGAAATTAATTCAGTGGCTTATAGTTAAGTTTTCATTCACCTTTCCTGTGCAGACTGAACAGCCCACAAGTAGCAACAGTTGCGAGGATCATTCTCAGGCTCTTGAAAAGTGACAGCATAGACAGGAATCCTTCCTCCTTCAAGCTGAGAGTGGTGCCTATAGGTTTAAGGGGGAAAAAAAAAAAAAAGTGAACCTACTGGTCCTAAATTTTTGTAGAAAGGTAAAAGCATCTTCCAAGAAAAGAGCACCATACGTGCTTATCCCCAAAGTACCTCCAAGTTATAGTTCCATCTCAGACAAGTGAGTCAAGGAAGCAACTACTTTTATGCAACAGTCAACAACGGAGGAAATGACTGTCCAGCAAATGCAAGAACCTCCGTGTTTATGTCCTCCTCTGCCTCAGAAGGAGGAACATGAAGGATTTTTTCACTGCCAAGCAAAAGATCCTCCCCACTGTTGTAGGCTACTTCAACATCAACCTTACAATGCAGCGTATCTTCTGAGCAAATGTAAAACAGTGCCAAACACACATAGTTTCTCGCTTCTTGGACAACATAAAGCCTTTTTCTTCCAGACTTCTGAGCAGTCTATTCTTGACACTTAAATTATTCCCCCCACTGTCTACTCGCACACCCAATAGCTTCAGGTGAGTCAGTGCAGATCTGCTGAAGTGAATCCCTATCTGAAGATGGTCCACTATTTCAAGTGATGTTGCTCTTTGGCAGATTTAAAACCCTCTCTTAATTTTGCTGTTGCTTAGAAATGTCCACGTCCCTTACTCCCACTGACAAGTGTTCTAAGCAAACTTTCATTCACATACATCGTTGCCTTGGGATGGGCCAGCCTCCTAGCTTGGCCAAGACTGATGTGTAGGAAAGAATACAATTTTAAGGCACTGATCAGCTCTTGAGTTTTCATGTCTCATGAGTTTCACCCTCAACACTTTCAAGAATAGTATCATCAAAATCACATAATTATCATGCTTCAGCCTTGCAAGGTATGCCCCAATTGCAGGAACCAGCCCGGAAAAATTGTTTCTAAAACCCATTCCACCAGAATACACACACTTGCTGGTTCCACTGAATACTACTGATAGAACAAACTGATAGAAATCGACTCTATGGCGTCCCAGCTGCATAACATAAACCAAAGAGTCATGCTTGTCGCAATTCCTTAACTACAGACACATTAATGAATACAATCTTACTCCAATAGGGAGAAGGCAGTCCACTTAATCCAGGTATGACTTAAAAGTTCTTTCAAAGGAGGATCGCTAAACATGCAAAGACCATACTCATTGCAAACCCTGAAAAAGCTCTCTTTCCAGTCACATATTTTCTCAAGTAAAAAAAAACGAGAGCCCTTCACCTCTGGGCATGGCCAAGGGTAAAGGCCTACTTACTCTCTCTTCAAAGTTTTCATGTTCCACAGTGACAGGTAGCCATCGGAGAAACCCACGACGAGCTGGTTGCTTCTGCTTATGTAGCACAGGGTTGATACTGCCGTTCCAGAAGGATTTTGTAATTGAAAACAGAGATGTCTCCCTTCTCTGCTCACACTTTCTCTTCTTAGTGGAACTTCAGCAGGATTTCTAGTCACAACTTCTAGGTCTACACACACACAAAACCATGCAACGAATGAAGAGGTTATGCCAATTAGGCTGCCTTTTATACATTGACACGATGACTACTATAATCTAGTTCTACTGTACCAAGCAAAAGACCCATTTATACTACACTTTTTTTGCTCACTCTAATTTGAAAACCAGGTGAAAGGGTTACCTTCACAGACAAATTCTTCAAGAACTCTCTGTATCGGGGGGTTGGGCCTCAGGGTGAAGCTACTTGAAGTGACACCTACTCCTGAAGCCACTGCTGTCATAGCCAAATGTAATCTGAATACACCAATGAGAGATTTCCTTCCTCTAAATGCATGTTTTCAGAGAAGTCAGATTTAATTTAAAAAACAAGCCTAAAAATTGCCCCAAGTCCATTAGCACAAGCAGAAGAACATTCCGAATAAATTGGGCACCTCTGACACAACTTCCTACCAGGCAGCTGCACCAACTCAGATGGCAAAATTCCTACATCTCACGGGCAAGAACCATAGTGACAGAGGGGTCTTGGTGGGAGGGGGGCATTCAGAGCCTTGGGAATAGTCAGTCACTCCCAGATTTGATCTGCTCAGGACCATACCATGCCAAACTGCCATCTGTAATTAGTAATCATAAATATCCAAAACAAGCGTCTTCAAAGTGAGATGCCTACCGCTCATGAAAAAGACACAGGTTTTCTACAGTTAAATTCAAGTTTAAAAATGGCAAGCTCACCCGATGCTTCAACTTCATTCTGACTGCAAGATAAATCATCCAAACAAAGGTCAACCAGAAGTAGATGGCCAACATCTGTAGCCACTGCTGCCACTCCGAAGAGCCATCGCAGACTCTGATGGAGGTGCTGAGTTCTCACACTGGCTCCTCCATGATTCACTATGGGTTCTATAGCAGTTACCTAGGGGAAAACTGTAAGTTAGTATTTTAGCTCTTTGGCAAGCTAAATAGAAATCCATCCAAAGCAAACCCAGAATTATCACATCAGAAACAAGAACATAAATACAGGAGCAGAAGACTTAAAACCAAAGCATTGTTTCCAATTACCTCAAGAAAACAAAAAGAAAAAAGATCCCTCTGCTAAAATTAGCTACTGCCTTCCATTTACTACATTTACTACAGCCGGTTAACTGAATGACTTTCAACTTGAATGGTGCTGTCTAGTATTACAACTTACCAATTTCCATTTCCTACTTAGGAATAATTAACTCAAAGAAAATACAGAAAACCGCTTGTATGCAAGAAAATTTATCACGTTCCAGGGGCTTAAGGAAGACCCTAAACAAAACTACACCTAGTTCTCTGACTGCTCACAGCCCATCAGCACCCTAATACAGCCTAGGCCTTCTCTGCCAAGCCGGGGTTAGGATAAATCATGGCTGTAAGTCAGATGAGGAAACCAACAAGTTGCGTGGTAGACACACCGTTTCCATGGGAACGAAACACATTTAGAAAGTGTTGAAGGGACAGACTAGCTTAGGAAAATTTACACCAGTCCTCATTTAGAATAAAAATAACAACCAAAGGAAAAGAAGTTTTAAATGCACACCAGTACTTTGATGAATGTTAACAAAAATGTTAAAAGCCAACCTAGAACAACAGCAAAAATAACAGCTGCTCCTTAGATCAAACAGTAACTCCAACTTATGGAAGAATCACACACTGCTCTTTTGCATGCCACATGGTCTGCATGCAACTGTATTACAACGTGAAGACAGATCTTTCAGCACGTGTTGCAACACACTCAGGACAATAATGAGTGCCAGAGCAGAGATACAAGCACAGGAAGACTGCTGCACTAAAGCTGAACAACAAAAAGACATGGGCTATGCTTTAGCCTTTTCCCAAAGCACAGCACAATGTGAACAGGAAGCTTTACATCAATGTTTTATATGAAAACAAAGCAAAGAAGTGAGCATCGCAAGGTACCCTGTTTTTTAATATATGTTTTTAACTTCAGGTGGGGGGAAAAAATAACCACACTCCTGAGCCCCAAAGGTTTCATCTCTCCCATACCAAGCACTTGCTATCGCTACACTGCTGGGCTGTCTACTCCAGAACTTACCTTTCACCTTGCTCACAATAATTCTAACCTTAGAAGCAGCTAGAGTAATTTAGACAACTGTAATTTCCTGGTCCAGATTTCCTGGAAATCAAATTAAATTTCCAATGTTCTCTGCTAGTTAAAGGACTATCCAAAGCACTTTGATTATTCCAATTCTTGCTGCTCCATGCCTTGATGACTGTCATGAGGGAAGCAGAAATACTGTACATACGTTACTGCAGAGTTAGACAAAGATCAGTGCTGCTTCCAGCTTCTTTCTAAGATTTTTTTCATTGCACAACTGCCTCCAAATGAATCTTTTCCATTTTCACATAAAGTCTTCCAAACACATTTCCCAGCTTTGACACTTCAATTTTCCATGCAGAAGCCCCTGAAACTGCCCATTTTTACAATGTGCTACACAATGGCTTTTCAGATTCTAGATTAATGCCAACTCATTCTATGAGCAAACAAAGAAAACTTTTCTCAGCTCACTGAATCTGTATGGTAACCTTCTGCCTCATACAATCCAGGAAAGCTGGTCAATACCCTTCAATAGTTCTGAAACATAAAACCACTATAAACCTATTTAAAAGAACTCAGTTTTAATTCAGATTTGTTATTACTAGAATCCAACTAAAATAATACTTCACTAACATTTTCAGTTTTCTGCTGTATTTCACACGTATATTATCCAGGGGCAATGGGAAATGCTCAAGAAAAAAAAAAGAAGAAGGTAGAATTCTTTTGTTATTTCAGTTCATCCCTTTTCTCTTTCAAGCAATAAACACCTGCTCTTCCACTAAGAGGCAGGCATACGGTCACTAGAAATACCCTGTACTAGAACACTAATGGCTTGACACCTTGGACCCAAGTTACTCTAAGCTGCTCTTAACCTGTACAACCTTAGCTCTCCACAGATGTTTCATCAGCTTGGTTTTGCTTACCCTTACTCCAACTCACAACTTGGAAGCTAACACTCCAACCAGCAATACCTCTGTCCTGCCTATGCTCATCTATCTAATCAAATGGCAAAAAGACAGGAAGCAACACGAAAGCAACAGAGCAGACATGCTTGTCACCAAGAGCATTCAGGGCACAAGAGAAGAAATTCAGACAAGCTTTGCCCACATTCCAGACACATAATATTCATCACACAACAACCAACTTTTATCCCCAAGGCTTGGTCATACTTTCTCCTGAAACACTTGCTTTGCAGTATGGAAAAACACCCTAATATAACTGAGAGTTTTAACTACATTCAGTTTCAAATCACTTCCATTGACAAGGGTTTGATGTGGGACACAATCCTTCTTACCCTCTCTTCACTGGATACTCTCAAGGAACAGGAGGTCAATGCACTACAGAAATAAAACCTCTGACAAAGAGACACTCCAAAGCTTGTCCTGAAACGGGCTTATGCAGCACCTAAGAGCAGAAAAGTTTCATTTCTCCAATTAAAGTACGTACCCTTCCAGGAAGAACAACTGCTTTAACTACTCTTGATACTCCAAGGTCATACAGACAGAGAACACTTCCTTCTGCTTCTTCCAACCCAACCAGCAGACCAGTTCTCTTCTGCCAGGAAAACTCCTTTACCACACGGATAGTGGGAGGCTGTTCATTTACTCCACTGAAACGGTATGCAGAGACACGCTCTCCTGTCACAGAGTTTACCACCTCCAGTTGAGGACCACATGCCAAGCACGCAAAGCCATTTCTTCCTGCAAGAGAAAAAAAAAGTTGGTTAAAGCCAATCTCCAGGGGAAGACTGAAAACAACTGAAATAAAACAAGTCAGTGCTCTTTGCCTTCAGTAAGTACCCTAAAATTAACACCGTTCTTATTTTGTAATTCTACCTATCATTCCTGCACTGAAGAATCAGGAGCGTTTGGAATCAAGATTAGAGTCTCTTGAACTAAGATCTTTATACCATGCTTGGCAGACATCGTCCAAGCACTTTTGGGACCACAAGCCTTAAAGCGTACTCCACACACAACACATCTAAACCAATTCATTTCTGCTTTATCAATTCTACTTGACACATGTCTCCTCTGGGCAAGGATTTGGACTTCAACAAGAAACTATCCTAAAATGGGCACTGTGTGAGTAACTTTAAACTTTCAGATGGGCTGATTACAGAAAGAATTAAACCCATTTTGTTTCACAGAATCACTTCAAGCTCAAAGGAAGACTTCACTCAATTACTGCATTTATAGTATTTATGATATCCGATGTTACAACGGTCGTAGACCTTGAGCTGGAGCAAGTAAATGCCACCCATAACAACACTATTGCCTTTTGTAAGCTGCATTTTATTGAATAAAAAATTGAGCAGGACTCACTGACTCAGCATGTTTAAATGAACTATTTTAACAGCACAAGATTGGTGCAGGTTCTTGTTACTTCAAAGTTTAACTAGTCTCGTATTTTAATATTAGCATTTTTAAGCATTAAAGCATCCCTTTTGTATTCTCTAAACCCAACACATCTTCAATGTACCAACCTGAAACAGTTAATACTATGACCTGAGATTTCAGTTACCCTCTACGCAAAAATAACTTTAGACCAAGACCAAATTTAAAGGAAAATGCTCACCTCCAGAAAACTTCCCACACAGCACAGAATCAAGGGTTATCTCATCTTCCCGAAGTGCCTGAAGAGTCACCTCTGGAAACTGCAGCAGACTGCTCGTTACCTGAGCTGTTAGGTCTCGCATTCTTTACTGCAAATAAAGAAAAAATCGCAGAAAGACTCACATCATCCAGAAACATTCTTGAAATTGACAGAAGTTCCATCTGTACACAATGAAAAATCTTAGACTATCACCTGTAGGTCTGTCTTAAGAAAAACGAAATCACCAACAAAAAGTTACATAGAGGTACTGACAAATAAATAACAGGAAAAATCCCAACACACTGACTTCAGGTCTACTCACACAGGTTACTACGACAAGATCTGAGAAAAATCATGCTTTAAAAAGCTTCTCAGTCAGGTTTGAGTTTCCTTTAGTCCTTTCCCTTGAATTTATACTTTATTACTTATTGTCAATTGTCTTCTAATGGATTTCACGAATCATTTTTATCTTGTTCACTTTTGCCATGTTTATTTTGAACATTAAAGAATACAAAGTTTTTAACTACCTTCACTCTCAAATTCTGTCGGAAAAAAGTACTGCTCATATTTTTACGTTACAAGCAATAGACTTTTATAGCTCATCAATTAGAAAGCAGTTTTCCATATACTTAAGATGAAAACAGAACAGCGTTTTAAAACACTGATTGTATTCCGTACTTAAATCCTCATATTCCATATTCCAGTCCCTTCCTTCATATTGCCTGTCCTTGCCAGGTTCTCTGCAGTATCTTACAAAAACGTGTATGCCATTCAGTTTCCACATTTCTGTGGGAATTCCACAAAGAGTTCCCATTTCAGCATGTCAGGATCGATCTTTTATGGAAAAAATTAGAAGCTGGAGAGATTTATGAAATTAAATAGGTGGGTAAAGAGATATTCTATACACATGGAAATACAAACTACTTTAAGTAAGTACATTTTGAAAGTTCACTGGGTTACTGAAAAAGCCTCCAGAAAACAAGACAGCTTTAATCATCTTGTTCAAATAGCACTGCTTTCTTCATGAAGTCTCAAAATGAAGATATTATACACAGTCAGCCATTCCTGGGTGTTGCACGTGCTGACCAAATCAGGCATCAGGCAGAACCAATGAGAACATCAATCAGGCTTCAAAGCTGTACAGCCAGCCACTTCAACGTGCACACAAAGCCTAATGGATTAACTGTACCATACATGTTCTCCTGCATATAAAGTTTTATGCCTGTTTCTTCCGGTGCGTTCCAGTAACCTATTTTGCTTAGAGCATATGAGGTTACAGCTAGTTTTGAAGAGAAGACTCTGGGAGCAACACCAAGCTATTAAAGAGAAATGTCTATAAATAAATACAGTTTATATGAATTGTGCTTTTCTGAAGAAAGATTATGCTCTAAAGCCTGGGCACTGGAATCAACTATATTTCAAGTCACAAGCATTCTACTTGGGAATACATTCCGGTATCTTCTGCCAGCATGAAAACAACAAGCACATGAAACACAGGAGGTGTACGTCAGGATCCCACACTAAGCTTTTTGGTACTTGTCATCATTTCAAAGTGACAGTGGGATTAACTTTCGCACTGTATCCAGGAGCTCAGTAAAAAGGCCCACAATGTGACCAGCATTCTGGCTTAGTTTAATTGCAATGATTTCATGAAGATGTTTCATGGATCACCTATAGTATCAAATAATAATATAGATATACTGGATTGGTGAATAGCATGTTTTAAATCTTTCAGTTCGTGTCCACTGCCTCTGCTCCTGTCACCAAGCACCGCAGGTACTTGGTTCCATCTTGTTTACATGCTCTCTTTGGGTACTTAAACGCATTGAGGAGATACCCCATGAGCCTTCTCCAGGCTGAACCGTCCCAGCTCTCTCAACCTTCCATCACAGGAGAAATAATGTTCCAGTGCCCTCTAACCATCTTTTTGGCCCTTTGCTACACTCTCTCCAGTACTTCCATATCTCTCTGAGACTGGGGAGCCCAGAACTGGACACAGCACCTCAGGTGTGGCCTCATCACTGCTTATTAGAGGAAAGATCACCTCCCCTGACCTGCTGGTAACACACCTCCTCACACAGATCAGGCTACCCTAAGCCACCTCTGCCACAAGGGTACATTCCTGCCTCACTGTCACCTTGGTGTCTACCAGGACACCCAGGGTCTTCTCTGCAAAGGTGCTCTCCAGCTGGGCGGCCCCTACCACAAACCACTGCATGGGGTTGTTTCTCCCCAGGTGCAAGACTCTGCACTTCCCCCTGTTGTGCATTCCAAAAACTTCTCAACTGCATACTCTCCCTTCCTTTGCCACTGCCTACCAGGACAGGCCAAGAGCACATCCAGACTATTCATGTAACTTTAAATTTAATCATGCAGAGTTATTAATTGCATATAAAAACATGCAAAAATACTAGAGGCACGCACAGGTTTCCTTAGTAAGCCAATGGGCATTTTACAGATTTTTTTAATTTTTTCTAGACATCTGGATTGGAAATACAGAGATAAAATCCATAATAAATTACAAACAATATATACAGTGATCTGGCTACTGGGGTGTTCTACCTGCATTCTGCCAAGTTAAACCAAGGATTACTGGGAAACCAAAACAGTGGGAAAACAGACAGAACTGGGTTAAAAGCATGAAGCCTCTCCTTTAAGAGATATATCCAATGCTAACTGCATTTCTGCTCTATCTGAAGACAAGAAATACAATCACATTCCTACTTTTGTCTGTTAGAAATCAGATTAGTGTAAAATACTACAAGCATACTTTATGTTCAGAAGTAAAAGAGAACCCAAGCTCCTGCTTTGATATAGAATACAGTCGATCTGTGTACAAGTTGTGAAAATTACCATTCTTCTTCACCCTAGATACTTCAGACTTCTAAACTTCACAAACTAGGTCCAAAGAAAGGAACATGCTACAAGTCACAGACTGAGGATAGATTTTTTTGATTAAATTGCATTAGGGGGAAAAAAAACCATAATTTTAAAAACAAGAGCAATTGCATTCTAGCAGAACCACATAGAGCCAAGTCAGAGTTCTGGGATGTCAGTTTTCACTGATGATAGTATACACGAAAATCCATTACAAAGGTCAAAAATGCTATGTGCTTCCTGAAGAAAAGCTGAAAATATGGCTAGCCGCAGCTCAAGAGATCTTTTCACAAAACACGCTGACTTCACTGCCACCAAAACACAGGACCTGCTGCTGCCTCCCATCTCCTTGTCTACTCCTTGGTTCTACTACTCTACTCCTGTGGCTCACCTTGTCCTGTCCTGAACAATTCTTAAAGCACTTGATGAGCCCAACAGACAGGAACCTCACCCAGAAAAACAGGTAGTGTTCCAGTAGGTTAGATAGTTCAACTGCTTTTCAGAGGGAACTAGCAAGCAGAAAAGGGGGCACATGGAATGAGGCAGGACAATACACTGGGAAGGAGGAGAGGGAATCTGTCTACATTTTGTGGCAGTCAGCCCGTAGGCTAGCTCATATTCGGGGGAACGACTCACTCAGTTTTTGAGGAGAGGTAAAAGGCCCTTTACTTTGACAAAGGACACACCACCCAGGATGCTGTCCAGCATCCCTGAACCCCCTCTTGCACAGAGAGACTCTCCATCTCACTGAGAAAGGCTGCAGTTGACAGGCATCGTTCTTTCATTCAGTCAGAGGTGATCAGAGAACAGACAACATTGTGTGATGCTACTCAGATCACACTTTCTAAGGAAACAGGACAAAGAGTAGGAAAAAGCCAAGGAAGAAAAAATTGAGGAAAAACTAAAGACAAATTCCAGAATCACCCGAGATTGTCTGGTCCAGACCCCTTGCTCATGGCAGGGCTACCTACAGCAGGCTGACCAGAACCACATCCAGGTGCCTTTTGCACACCTGATTCTGAAACAGACTTGGGCAAAGAGCAACCTGATGCGCTGACCTGCAAAAACGTTTGCAGCACATGCAACAGGCCCAAGTTTTTGGTGACTCTCTCCTGCAAGCTTAAGTGTTCTCTCCCCCACACAAATAAAGCAAGACCACACCAGCAAAGGTTTGTCACCATTGGTTCTCTACAACTGTATCCGACAGCCTATTAGGTAGAAAATGCAAAATTAATAGAAGCCCAATTATGTTTGCTTCACTGTCTTAAAAAAAGCAAACACTGGGTAAATCAATGCAAGAAAAAAGAGTGGGTGCAGTAGGGAAAGGAGGAGCTGTCCTCGGCATAACAGGGTACAGCCCGGTGTGCCCAAAGGCCTGTGCTGCCAGCCAAGACTGATTCAACCATCAGAGGGATGCCTGAACTATCTCAGTTAGCCATACACCCCAAATCGACAGAATTACGACCCTAAATTTCCCACCATTTTACCAAATGCGATCAGGAAGCAGCTATCAGACCTGAAAGACTGACACCACACTTCCTTTATATTGGCAGAAGCCCCAAACCTAGAGTCCTGGTTTACTATGCAAAAAATCAAGTGCTTTTCAGTCAGCACCTTTGCTGTGTGATGCATACTTCATCAAACCAAAAAAAAAACAAATCAAGAGATATGTGTCGTGTCCCCCCCC
>VXBW01007289.1:134678-180442 GCA_013400375.1 Thinocorus orbignyianus | reverse complement strand
GCTCCCACCTCGCCCTGGCGCGCGTAACCCACCTCGCTCGCTCACCCGCCGCGCGGGGGGCGGTTCGGGGGGGGGACACACTTCTCGCGAGAGCGGCCGCGGCCACCGCGGGAGTTTTCGAATTGGCAGGACCCGGCCCCAGGCGCTGGCCGCCGCTGGACTACGTGTCCCAGCATGCCGTGCGGCCGTTCCATATCCGCCAACGAAGTTCCGGTACTCGCCGGCTTAGCGTGGGGTGCGCTGGGAGTTGTAGTTCGCGGCCACCATTTTGCGTCCGGGCCCCAGCGGGCACCGGCGCCTCCGGGGAAAGGAGCCGGTCCCTGAGCCCACGGGGAACGCTCCCACCCGCGGCAAAAGCACAAACCGTGTAGAGTCCACAGCACATAGCAGTGTGGGGCCGGGCTTCAGTCCCACCAAGGGGGAACCCACCACAGAATGGCAGAATTGTCCAGGTTGGAATGGACCCTTCAGATCATCCAGTCCAACCATCAACTGATGGTGCCAAGTCCACCACTAAAACGTGTCCCTCAACACCACATCTGCATGTTTTTCAGATATCGCCAGGGATGGTGCCTCAACCGCTTCCCCGGGCAGCCTGTTCTGAGGCTTGAGAACTTTTTCAGTGAAAATCTTTTCCCGTAATGCAATCTGAACCTCCCCTGGCACAGCTGGGGGCCGTTTGCTCTTGTCCTGTCATCCGTGACTTGGGAGAAGAAACTGACCCCCACCTCTCTATGACCTCCTTTCAGGCAGTCGTAGAGAGCAGTAAGATCTCCCTTCAGCCTCCTCCAGGCTCAACAACCCCAGGTCCCTCAGCTGCTCCTCATAAGACTTGTTCTCTAAACCCTTCACCAACTTCATTGCCCTTCTCTGGACCTCAATGCCTTTTTTGTGGTAAGGGGCCCAAAACTGGACAAAATACTCAAGACGGGACCTCACCGCAGCTGAGCAGAGGGGGACCATCACCTCCCGAGTCCTCACCACACTGTTCCTGATGCAGATGGCCACTGTTGGATGCTGTTGGCCACCTGGGCATGTTGCCAGCTCGTCTTCATCTGACAGTCAACCAACACCCCCAGGTCCTTTTCTGCCAGGCAGCTCTCCAGCCACTCTGCCCCAAGCCTGTAGCGCTGCATGGGGTTGTTGTGACCAAAATGCAGGACCCGGCACTTGGCCTTGTGGAACCTCACTCAACTGGCCTTGGCCCGTTGATCCAACCTGCCCAGGACCCTCTCTAGAACCTTCCTGCCCTCAAGCAGATCAACACTCCCACCTAGTCTGGTGTCATCTGCAAACTTACTGAGGGTGCATTCAACCCCCTCATTCAGATCATAGGTAAAGATATTAAACAAGGCTGGCCCCAAAACCGAGCCCTGAGGGACTCCACAAAACAAGATTTCACCCTGTTAATCACAAGTCTCTGGGCACGGCCATCCAGACAATTTTTTACCCAGTGGGGCAGCATCCCTCACCACTGGGTTCTGCTCCTGGCAAGCTTTGCTGGCAAATCAAGCTCCTCGCTAGCAGTTTGCAGGCTTGGCTTGTTTTTTTATTTTTTACACCTCATTACAGACTCTTGCCAAGTGCAGCTGCTTCAGCAACAACTACAGTTTTGGCAATGTCAGTAAAAATTCAGAAGATGTAACCTTATTTCAGTGATGAAGCTTGAAGCCTGGTACCGGTGCGTGCAGCGTCTGTAAAGGCAGTGGTTCTGTATTAACATCCTTCAGCAGTCCAAATGGGGCTTATGCAAGGAGTAAAATATGTGAAGTGCCAATAAGAATAGAGCTTTGTGCATCTTGTAAATAAACAGGTTTCCAGGCTTGCTTGATTCCTTGTCTATAGTTTATTGCAGTTGTTCCTACTTGACTGCAATGGTTTAAACAGCAAAGAAGCAGAAACATGGCTAGACTTTAATGAAATAATACTGGCAATTAAGACTACTAAAAATAATTTAGCTCTAGACGTTGCATAAAATATTAGATTAAAAAAATACCATATGACAGCATAAATAAGCATTTCTTTACAAATAGAAACTATGATTAGTTTCTAGTTTCACACATACTCACCACTGAAGAGAGGGCAGCTGGAGGTACTTGCCTGTACAAAACAACTCTTTACAACCATCATGATGCTAGTTCTTTGTGTCGATCTGCCAAGCTAAGTTGTGACCTTCTTTCCATGTATTTACAACACAAGGTACATGTCACTATCACCTTGGCAAGATACTTGCCCTTTCAGGTTTTGCCTTGAGGTAAAACATCAGCAACGTGAGGAGAGAAAAGTATCACTGCACTAGTGAATTACTGTTCATTGAACCTGTTCATGACTTTTGATGTTCTGGATGTTGTTTCAGTTGGAATGAGAGCGTGATAACAGACTGGTGTATCTCTTGTGCAACACTGTTTACGTGCAAAGAATGAGCAGAGTCCCACCATCTTGTACTGAGCAAGAATTAGATGACAAAAAGTATTTCCAACCTAAAAATTGCCACTAGGACCCTATCTTGTTCTCCAGGTATCCAATAACAAGGCATTTTGTTCGGCTTTATCATGCATATTCAAATCTCCATGATCAGGCAGAAGACAGTTTTTAATCAATCTGCACATGCCTGTTCAGAATATGGTACTCTTTTTCATTCAGCTACCAAAAGAGGTCAATTTCTTTTATACTTGTCTTAAAAGAGATCCATTAGCTATCCCAGCTTCAGCACAGCATCATGCAGTCACTAATATGCTTAAATGACAACCACCCAATTCCTTTTACATGAGTATTTCACTGTTGACACAAGTTAAGTAAAGCTCACTGAACTTACAGTAGTGCCTGCAGCACAGTTCCTCTTCGTCCCTCAGTTTAAACTAAGGAACTAAGTCTTCTGTCTTAAACTTTAAAAACAAGAGGAGATACTTTCGGTCTTTGGCTCTTTAATGTAATGTTTACTTTCGTGCTATTTTTTCTCCAGTCCACATAGTATCCTTCACAAAGAGATTGATTGCACATCGCATTCAAGATAATTTTCATTACAATTTGCAAATTGTCCAGAAAATACCAGAGCTATTAAGTGTCACTCCAGCAGTTCAATACCTACCTTTTCTCTCACACTCCCTCAGATATGTCCTAAAATACCCTAGAAATGGTAAAAGTGAAAATCAGAATACAGGCTGGTTCTTGCATTCCAGACATCTTCACCACATCCATAATGAGTTTAATTGATTTTAGAGAAAAGTGGCTAAAAATTGAGATGAATGTTTAAACCCACAACACAGTACTCAGATATACATGCTCAGAAAGGCTTACTGAAAAAAAAAAACCAAACCAGGTAATAACACTAAATGATCCTACTTGAGATTCCTGTGTAGACTTTCAGAACAATAGCTTCTTGTAAGTGAGGACTAATCTGTTTCTCATCACAGTGAAGACTCCCTGTTAGACTCAGAGTTTCTTTAAGGACAGAAATTTATTCAACACAAAATCCGGAAGGAAAAAACCCTCAATATAAAACATTTTCACTGAGCACTCTAGAATATAGTCTAACAAGCCATCTAAGCCACATGATTCAAAGATGACTCACAGACACCCACCTCTTTATTCACCTCTTTCCCAGGAGAGGAAGCCTATGCCAATCTCCAAAACTTGTCTGATAAGTGCTTGCTCTCCTCCCTAGTCCCTCTGGATTTTAAAGGGGTAGGCTATTTAGCTGCAGTTTTTGTCTCATTTTCAATAAGCATATGTAAAAAAACAATACAGTGAACATAAAATTAAAGTTACACCATTAGTCACTGAAAAGAGAGAAAATAAGTATGAAGAGAAAAGCGCAAGTCTAATGCTACCGCTTTGAGAATATTTATTGTAACGTGGTCAAAATACTCTTTGACTTTAAAACAGACGTTTTCAGATATTAATAAATCTGCAGTGCTTCCAAGAAGTGGCAGGATCATCAAAGGAGTGACAAATGCATTCAATTTCTCCCAGCACTACTAATAGCATACATTATCTCTAAATTACAGCTGTGCCTCTTAAGGTTAATTCTTTATATTATTATGCAAATGCTGACCGTGACTCAGTAGCTGCTCTTGCCATTTTAGATCTATTAATTCATAGTATATAAGAGCACTGGTCATGGACAAAGAGCCCACTGTGCCAGGCAATGAAGTCACAGGGGTCAGCCTGGCTCCTGACCTAACAGGAGAGGTTGTGCAGAGCCAGGAGGCATTGGTGAGACAGTATTTGCCTGCACAAAAGGAAGCCCAACTCTTGCCAAGTGTTTTGTGCGAGGAAAAGGGGAATTTTGAAGATGCGTGTGTGCAAGCAGCTTCTCCCAGACATGGTGAGCAGTGTGACAGCCAGAAGGCTGTGCACAGCAACGTAGCGAGCAGGATGATACCCCCAGCTGATGGGTGATGGCAGGGCTGACTCTGTTACGCATGAGAAGCTGTGCATGAGACAAGAGAGCTGGTGTAGTCTTGAAATTGAGGATAAGTGCCTCTTATCTGATGTGACAGAGAGGAGGGAGCTAGGGGAGAAATGTAAAGATAGGCACAGCAGCACGGAGGACCAGCTCGAGCCATAGCCTTCGCCAAGGCATTTAGAGTGAATTTGTGCAGGACAGGGCTGCCCTTATTAGGGGCAAGTGCTTCCACAGTAAGAACAATGCCAAGTGATAACAGCTTGGTTGAGACCCTCAGCTGTACAGATGGAGACAGAAAGGCTCCATGTCAGGAATTTTTGAGAGAACAAACCTTGCAAGGCTCAGACGTGATCTGGATAAGGCCACAGGGAGTGGTCTGGACCAAAGACACACAGACACCAGGTACAGGCATGCCTGGATGCTGTCCTAAACATTGGGCAAGGAACACCTTGATGAAGTGATCTGGTTTAGCCAGCCTGAGCCTGAGCTGGCAGCAAGGCTTAACGGGGCAGGCGTCAGAGAGGCTGCAAGGCTGCATGTTGTTTAAAAGAAAGAGAAAATGTTCAAAGAGTAGTTATCAGGGGCAGGAGAGGGAGGTTGGATGTTTGTAAACAGTAAGAGGATTAACAGATGCATCTATTGAAATGATGAAGAGCCGGAGAAGGGTGAGCAATTAAAGAGATAAAATGAGAGTGAGACAATTAAGGAGAAGAGAAGTGGAATCAGGAGCAAGCAGAGGAGCTAGAGGACAAAAACAAGGGAGAGAGCCCTTTTGCCTATGACACCAGCAAAGAATTAAAGAGGGATAAGTGGAAGTGGATGTGGGACAGTGGGCTGGGGCTAGGGAGAGTGTTCAGAGTCAAAACACTGGAAGAAAGCAGTGAGATCCTGTGCAAATAGAAGATGGAAGAGGGAAGGAAGATGCAGTGAAGAGGGGGGATGCTGCAACTGAAATTGTACACAAATGGTATGCAAATTGAAGTGTTCAGCTAAGCCAGAAAAATCAGGCTGCTTGGTGTACAGAATGTGATCAGGTTTCATGCAGTTAAGACTGTTGAAAACTTAGTGAACAAGCTATATTTGAAAGCTAATGTTCATATTATCTTAGTCAGTGATTGCCAAATTTCGTTGTTAGAGCTGGGTAAGGAACAACTGGAGCCACCACTGCAGCAGCACAGCAGCTCCAGAGTGGATCCTCCTGAAAGCCAGGCACTGACTCCACGGGTCACTGCCTGCTGCCGTACAGCTGTGGGTGCTGGGGGGCTGCATGCTGGTGCACCCTACGGGGTACCCAGCCCTGGCAGTATTCCCTCCCAGAGGAGTGGGCAGCCTGGGAGCACAGCACTGGGTTCAGGGAAGGGTTCCAGCACATCTCCCCTCCCCACCAAGGCAGACTCTCTGCTATGGGGGAGCTAGGGAAAGAGCCCCAAAGTAGTTTTTGAATTACAGGGAGCCAGAGGTGGGGGTCAGGCTCTTCGGTGGCATCCTGGGCAGCACAGCCTTCCTTCCAAGTCAATAAGTCAATATCTAATTACGGGTGAGACTCAGTAGCACGGTCTGTGGCTTTGAGCTGCCCTGGCACTGCTGTGCGACTGTCGCTCCCGAGTAACCAGTTGACATCCACTTTTGCCTCTGTGTTGCACTTGAGTATCTGTCAATCTGCTTCAAAAAGCTAAAATGGAAACTGCTTCATCCTCTATGAGCACTTCTGGTGCTCAGTCTGAAATTTTTGTAAGCTGTACCAAAATTAAGCAAATCCTCAGAAGAAGAAAACCCTGTGTTAAAATGGATTTCAGACTGTGAGTGCATATCAGGGTCATAAAGGTGTAACAAGAAAGAAAATTCTGCAGTGGTGTAATAATGATTTTCAAGCACAGGAATGTTTATAAACACAGAATGCTCAAAGATGTGGTTATACTTATCCAAATATGTAATTATAAGGATAAAAGTTTAAAAACAATAATTAAATATTGCCTTTAAGTAATTACATAGGAAGAATCTATTTGGGAAACATGTCCAGTGTCCTTGAAGCCAAATATTAAAAAGCCTAAAACACAACAGACAGGTATTTGAGCTGTTTGGGAGGTTTCACTGTGAAATGTTTCAACTGAGAATATTTTAATTTGCTCTGTTTCATGGGGTTTAAAATTTAATTTTCTGGATTTAGAATGCCTGGTTATGAGATAATAGCAATTAGTTCTATACATTTTTTTGTCTCAATGGATAAATGTTCTCAGCCTTTAATTCTACTATATATTTCATTGGGAATAAATATTTTCTATTTTTCCTTTAAAACAGTATTAATTCTATTGTAGGGCATTACTAATATTACACATTAAAAGCATTAATTAGTGCTCTTCAATATCAAACCCAAAGTAATTAGAAACTTAATCAACCAAAAATAGTATAACGGGATCTCTTTTATTCTCCACTGGAGCGGCAATAATTTAATATAAAGAGAGGCACTCCAGAATTTCCCAGAGAAAGAGAAAATAAAATGGTGGTTGGAACTGCAGCTGCTAGACAGTCACGCAGCCATAAGGAGAAAGAAGAGAGAAGGAGAGAGAGAGAGGCGTCTGCATTTCAGTTCAAGCAGAAAAAGGGACCTTAGGAGACCTTCAGAACTGCTTTCTTGAGCAGCATAGTATATATTGGTCATGTCTTGGTTTAATCTGTAAAAAATATTGCAGCTTGATTGTCAGAGACACTTCCAGCTGCATTTTATGCACTAAAAAATTATATATTGTAAAGTTGGGGGGTTTTGTTTTTTTTGGTTTTTTTTTTTTTTTTCATTTGGTGTAATTGTTTGAAGCCTTGACATCTTCCCCTTGGTGATTTAAAATGTGGTTTCTCTGCCCTTAAATTCCAAGCTGGGACAGGAAGGTGTTGGGGAAGTACTGTAATTAGCAGGTTTGGTGTGAGCTGTGGTGCTGAAAAAAGACCTGTTTTTGCTCTAACACTTAGTTTGCATACATGTGTTCTTAACTGAGCAGCAGAGAGAAGACAAATTCTGTAAGGTCTGGTTTCAGGGAGGTGGGAACCTCTGAGTAATATTAGTAGCTTGACTAATGCCATCCAGGCTTTTCATTAAATAATGTAGGGACACCATGTCACCTATGTAAAACCTACAAAAAGCAGTCACTTAGAAGTCAGGAAATGAGGGATGTCAAATATTTTACATTGCCACATAAGCAGGATTTTTCTCCTCAAATACAAGTGTTTCTTCACAACACATCAACCTTCATGTTAACACCAAATTAATATCAGTCTGTCAATAGCAGGGCTGAGAAGGGATGCAAATGTAACATAAAGGGAGCTGATTGCTTCTAGAAACAGAGTATAACTGATGATTAGGACAGGATTTATGTCATCTAACTAAATCCGTATGAAAGATGAGTATCTAGTTTCAGTGTGCCCAAAATACTATTTTTCTTCAGCTACACTGACTGATCCATAAGTCAGATTTCCCTCGCATTCCCTGTAGTGCCCAAGAACTTCCACCCTCCCACCTACAGCACCACTGCCAATAAATTGCAGAAGTCATCAGAACTCCCTCCAGAGCTGGAGGAAAAAGTGTGCACTTCAGGAGACCTTGTTTGTCCCATCGCAGGAGAGACACAGTGTGGGTCAGCACGAACATCCCTCTGGGCTGCCTGGGTCTCCCTCTAGCGTTAGAGGGAACCTGGACAAATTGCAAGGAAGAGTGCTTCACTTTTATATTGCTGCCAATGGCTGGGAGGAATGGCTGTGTTCATCAAGGGTTGGGAAGCTGCTACACCGTGTTTAGTGCACAGTCAATTAAATCTCCTTAAAGCGAGCTTCTCTCATATGTTGCACTTGTTAGACTGCTCCAAGACCTTCCAATTATCCACACTGACCATGAAATGAAAGGGAAAAAAACCTCCCTAGATGCAAGAGTCTCTAATTATGTATCACAGTTCTTTATAGGGAAGTTCATAACCCACATTTGCTTGCCCTTCTTCTTATATTTTTTTTTAGGTTCTTGCAGGTGAAGGTACAGGGTTGCTTCAATGTGTCTAAAATGAATCATAGAATGATGATTGGAAGAGTTGGAAGGGACCTTAAAGATCATCGAGTTCCAACCCATGTCCCTGCCATGGGCAAGGACACCTCCCACTAGAGCAGGTTGCTCAAAGCCCCATCCAGCCTGGCCTTGAACACTTCCAGGGATGGGGCATCCACAGCTTCTCTGGGCAACCTGTTTCAGTGCCTCACCACCCTCACAGGAAAGAACTTCTTCCTAATATCTAATCTAAATTTCCCCCCCTTTCAGTTTAAAACTGTTACCCTTCATCCTATTGCTACACTCCCTGATAAAGAGTCCCTCCCCATCTCTCCCATAGGCTCCCTTCAGATACTGGAAGGTCTCCCCGGAGCCTTCTCTTCTCCAGGGTGAATAAGCCCAGCTCCCTCAGCTTGTCCTCATAGGAGAGGTGGTCCGTCCCTTGATCGTCTTTGTGGCCCTCTGCTGGACCCATACCAACAGGTCTATGCCCTTTCTATGTTGAGGACTCCAGAGCTGGACACAGTGCTCTGGGTGGGATCTCATGAGTGCAGAGTAGAGGGGGAGAATCACCTCTTGAAACCTGCTGGTCACGCTTCTTTTGATGCAGCCCAGGATACGGTTGGCTTTCTGGGCTGCCAGCGCGCACTGCTGACTCACGTTGAGCTTCTCATCCATGAGCACTCCCAAATCTTTCTCCTCAGGGCTGCTCTCCAGCCATTCTCCACCCAACCTATATTTGTGCCTGGGGTTGCCAGGATAAGCTGTGCTAGGGTGGATATGCCTCACACCAGTTAATTCACAGCAGGCAGTTTCTTTCTTTTCAGGTTTTTGTTAGCTGATCACTCAAGAAATCCCAGGTTCTCCAGCAGCATTTCACTTGTCCAGACTTTTTGAAAACTGATGTCCCTCATTGTGCCACACGAAAGTCACACAACAAAAGTACCCCCCAGTCAACAAATGGGATGTTCACATTCCAGTAGTAGCACATGGTGTGCATTGCACATTTTGGGAAAATCAGGGTTTATACTTCATAGCATAAACAACAGGTACTCCTTTACATAGGAAAGGAATAGAAGTTCCTGCATAGCATGTGTGCAATGTAGCTGAAGTAATTGTACTGTTGGAGCGTGATGGGTTTCATTCCTACAGTTTTGCTGATAAATCTCAATGGTCATTTATTGATCAAGCTTTTCCCACAAACTAAAAATGATTGTTTTTCAGATCTGGGGTTGCATTTCTGCTCTCTTCTATGGCCCTGACAAATCCTCATCACCTTTCATGTTGAAACAAAGAAATAATGAGTTTGCACACTTGGAATAAAAAAAGAAATAAATCCTAGAGAGTAAGATCTTAAGATATAACTTTGAAATAGTTTCCCCATGATTTCTGATGCAGAGGGTTTTTTGAATTCAGATTATGCAGCACAATAGCAACAGGCAGTGCACTGGGACTGAGAAGTGGGTTGCTATGCTGAGGTGCTGCAAACTAGCCTGCAGATGCTTTCTGAGGTCTAAAATAAAAATACTACAAAAATTAAGAGAGGAGTTGTTTCACTGGCACCAAAATCACTCTGCTGACTGCAGTTCATCATTATTGTGCAACTACTGTGTGTGTAAGGTGGTTTAAAGTTACCCTATGTTCAAATTTGGAGTGCCCTAATTTAGCAAAACCTTAGCTGAGAAGAGATCAATTGGAGATTGTTGGTATTAGCCATTGTCTTTGGTGGTTATTGTCTCTCTGTGTGACCTTAGGTCAAAATACCGCAAGGTGCAAACTAGAAAACTTGGAGGCAATCAAATCCAAACTTAGGTATTAAAAACATGAATGCTGGAATATAGAAACTGAAAAAAGACAATCAGACCAGCTTCTTTTCATAAGGAATATGGTCATATATGTTGAAACAGTGGTCAAGTACAGATTTTTAACAAGCATGCTGTTCCTCATCTGGCAGTTCCTCTCTAAGCAGACAAAGCAAATAATAGAAGTTAATCCTGGCCAAGTTCAAGGGAGCACAGGGTATCTGTGTTTCCTTGAACCATTTGCAAGAGAATGACTCTTGAAAATATTTGAGAGGAAGAGTTGTTTCTCTGTGCAGGTAAGGTTTAATGTCAGTGTGCCCAGCTGTGTGAGAAGCACTGCTGAGTGTGAGCAACAAATACATTTGCCAGCACAGCAACTGCGATGTCTAATTTATTGCTGTGTGGGCTGTCTGGGTACCTCAGCCCTGCAGCCTTTTATTCTGCCAGATGCTGATCACCTCCTGAGAGGTGCTAAGACACCTCATTTGTCAATGGGTGCTTAGCGCCTAGCAGAAAGTGATCAACGCCTTGTTGGATTCGACTCACGAGTACTGAAAAAATAAAGGTTATCCATTCTCTCTTGCATATAGAGACAGCTAACACAAAGCCAGTGCCCTTGAAAGTGCCACTGTGACCTCTGGTGTGAGCAATTTAGAGGAAGAGACATCGCTCAGTCTGCTGAATCTGCTGGAACAAAGATTCACTGTGAATAAATAGTCCTTTTAGCTCTCCTACTCCACCGTTTCAAAGCTAGAAAATATTTCTGGAAGGGCTGTAATAGAAATGGAACTGAGTGCCACCAGCCCGTGAGGGTCTCTGTGGGCAGCCACGGGCAGGGTGCAATGCCCAGCTGGGCTTGAGGGGGGCTGTGGGGGTCAGCCCTCAAGCATCTCCCTCCTGCCTGGCTGTCCCGGCCTGCATGTGTGGGTCGGTTTGTGCTGGGATCATGTCCCTGACACAGCTGGGGCAGCTCCCAGCACTGGCACTACCTCAACTACAAAGCCTCAGTTTCCTTGCCTCAGGTTCCCAGGGGCTTTCCAGGGAGGGGTATTTTCCCTGCCAGGGAGCCCCAGCTTGTATGCAGCACCAACTCCATTGAAACACACCCCCTGTGGCAGGGGTCAGCTGGATTGCCTGCTCTTCACAAGAAACTACACCAGCAGCTTGTATCGTACTAATTAAACAAATCAGTGCAGCTACAGGAACAAAATGGATGTTCATGTCCTACAAGGACCATTTAAAATTAGTTTGTTTGCCAACTTCTGCTGCTGTTCCTTTGATGATTGTAAGAAAAGTATTTCTTTTACATGAGGAAACAAACAAGTATATTTACGGTTTCCTCCCTTCTGCTCACAAGCATTTCAGCTGCAAGTTGTACAGCTTTCAGCTTCAGCCAGTGGGAAACACATGAGGTTCCCTGAAAAAAGGCTGACAAAGAATTAATTTTCCTGTTTCTTTGCCCTCTCCTTGCACCCTAAGCCTCAAACAGTGGGTGCATCTAGGAATTATTTCAGTAGTTCAATAGGGACACAGGGCAGGGTGCTGCCACTCTGCCACCAGCAGCCCCAGCAGAGCCAGCTTCTCCTCCTGGGTGCCACAACATGCAGTATGTCTGTATGGGACCAGCCATGCCACACCACCACAGCTGGCATCCTGGTGCCAAGTAACTGCATGGTATTTAGCTTCTTCCCATGGAGGGTTATTTCCATCCAGAAGTTCATAGGATTCGGAAAAGGACTGAACATTCAAAGGCTAGGAGGGATTTCCAGAACAAGGAAGAAAAGCCAGTGCTTGTGTCCTGTTAGACACATCAGCAGCTGTGTGATCCACAACTGGTTGTGAGTAGGTTGCATGATTTCATGTACAATCATTTATGTTATGGTAGTGTCTAAACCAGAACCAGTGGGTGAGAGGACTCTGGACGGGATCTCACTGAAAGCAAGTTTAGCTTGGTTTCATTGCGTGACTTGTACTGGAAGTGAATCAACCTCACAAAGTGCTTGCAACTAGACAAACTGGAAGGTAGACAGCTATAACGAGAAATGCCTTGCCAAAATTCATGCAACAGATCGAATGCTGAGCTGGAAACATTAGCCAGGTATCCCAGTTCCTACATTCACTTGTTTAAATAGATCTGCTCTGAAGTGGGAGGCAGGTGAATCTTGTGTACTTATTCGTATCAGTGGCTGCCACCTCTTAAGAAATATGCTTAAAAAAATACACTGCTAAATTAAACATCCTTTGGAGGAATTGCCAGCCCCTGGCTGAGCAGCACTTCAGCCAAGGAACAGCTCCAGCAGCAGCTGCTCCTGCTGGATGATTAACATCACCTGCCTGGAATTTCGCATAGCTAACAGTATACAAGGACCTACTGAAAGGCCAGATGGCACCGTTGACTTCTAGTCCACATTCGTCATTGATTTCAACAGAGAATTCTACCTAAAAATAATTGCAGTGGCTTAGCCCTGGCTTTGAAGAATAAAGATGCCTAGATTTTTCAAGCTATAAAAGGCTAATTCAATATTCTAATCCCTCTTTCTACATGAAACAAATCACTGGATTTTACCTAGCCCTCTCCACATCAAGATTGTGACTTGATCAAATGACAAATTATCCTGCCACTGTATGCATGCCAGCTGAGTGCCTCTCACTTCAGCTGGAATTAAACTGAAGGAGTGGGAGTCCTTCTCCCCAGCCCCTACCCTCCTCAGTGAACGTGGTGTGTCCCAAAGTATGACAGATTATTTTAGCTCCTTCCATATATGATAGGTTCTAGCTGCTCTGCACCTTCCACTTTAATCATCAAAGTCAACTCCATGTGAAGGAGGACTAGTTCTAGAATTTGCTTTTGACTCCGTTACCCATTAGGTCTGCCAGATAAAAAACTACCACTGTAACTCAGGAAACATAACCCTGGAGACTGATGCACTTGATCCCTGGGCAGGCACTTAGAATTATGTACTTAAGATTTCTGTTGTGGTTAACGTCCTGCATTTTTAATAAGGGAATTCAAAGTCCTTAGTATTAGTCAATCTCTTTTAAGACTTTTTTCCAATGAGCTGATCCAAATTGCTTCACCTCAGCTCTGAAGTCTTTCTGGACAGTACCAGGATATAGTGCAATCTACAGGTGAGACAGACAGAGGGATAAAGGTGAGGTCCTCAGAATGAAAAGGAGAAAAACTAGGAACCCAACTGCAGAGGTTACATACGGTGTTAAAACCCTGCAGCCAACTGAGGGAAATCAGGGTTTATGCTGAGGAGGGGAACTGAGCAGCTTGGCTGTAAAAAAAAAAAAAAAAAAAGAAGAAAAATCAGAACTCAGGGATTGCCTGTACTGAGAAAGTGATTTTTTGTGTGTGTGATACATAGTAATAGGATTGGGTTTGCTTCACAAAGATTTAGGTGCCCTGCAGGGCTGGCGCTATGTGGATTGCTGGTTGCCGTACTACCCAGGCTTCCTTGACAGAGCTTCCCTTGAGAAAACTGTTCTGGTGGCCATGACACTGAACAATTGTAAGAAAAAAAGCTGTGTGCACCACCAAAATGATGTGTTTCCATCTACTTCATCAGCTCAGGTAAGGAGACATCATATTTCTGAACCCGGCAAAGCTTGCAAGTGTCTGGCAGCAGCAGAGAGCAGACGAGGCGAGCAGCCACGCGTGGGGGAGCCCTGCTGTGCCATTTAATTGTCACAGGGAGGGCATTTTCTCATGGCTCAATGCAGAACAAATAAATAAAGTTCTGTCAAGAAAGCAACTTGCTGCCAAGAGGGAGAAGGAGCACAGTTGTTGATACAGCAACTGAAAAGGACTTGTAGGAAATCTGAGGCAGCACCCTGCCAGGTGACACGCAATGATAATTTCTTCTGCTGCTGCCTTTCTTCCTAGGTTAGTGAAAGGGGCAGGGCCGGTTTCAGGGCCAATACATCTCCTTGTGGACAGATTTTTCTTGTTTCTTTTTTGGGTGCCAGCCACAGGAAACGCGTTCGATTCATTTCACACCTTTTGCCACTTCAGGGTCTTTTTTTTTTTTTCTCTTTTGGTCTGCTATAAAATTCTATGTTGGATGAGCATCAATAGGGCAAAAATTGTGCTTGCCAGAGGCAGCAGCTGTTATACTTGGGCTTGGAAAGGAAAAAAGAAAATCTTTTTGTGATGATTGCCAACAACTTCTTCATGCTTTCTCGAAAAGAGTGAAACAACAGCTGGTACACACACGCGTGTTCTTCTCCCTCCCTGTCTTGCTTCATTAGCAAATGTTAGTGCAAGTCAAAATAATAGTCATTCACCAGTAATAAGTAATTGTATCTGAAAATAGTTAATTCCCTACATGTGTGAACATTTTCACAAACGGAAAGATACAAATTAGTCATGCTAATTTTATTGCAGTAAATGGTTTTAGGCTGTTTGGACTGAAACTGATGCAGCACTTGCTGTTTATGGCTATAGCAATAAAACAATTGTGATATTATTATCAAATAATTTGAATGAGAGATAAGAAACTCCATCTGAGGAACTAGTAATGTGACAACACTCCGCATTAAGCAATTGCAGCATTGCAGTTTGTAGGAAGTGAGACTGTCAACACCTCATACTGAGAGACAAAAACATCACCCAAACACACTTTGCTACAATTGAGAAATCTTTCTGGTCAAGAGAAATAAAGGACAATACCAAAAGGTTTCAAACCCAACATCAAGAGCAGGTGACACACAGTGCTTGGCATGACTCACACAACATGCTGTTGATGAGTTGCTCCTCCAACTGCCTGTCTTCTCCACTCCCTGCTCCTCAGAGAGGAACAGGCCCAAAACATCTTTGCTTTCACCATTTACATTCAGGATAATGTATTGTTGCTTCTGTTACCTTCCTCAACTCAATGAAGAGAGGGGAAAATAAACCTGTGTCCCATCTTGGATGCATATATTTGTTTTCCAGGGAAGGAGTCTGCTTTACTCTTCGAGCCCTTCTGAATATGTTTCTTAGCCCTTCCCATGGTAGCAGCTGAGTGACACATCTTCGTGCAGAAGGCCTGTCTCCAGCAGGATGGGGAGGGCACTGCATCCATCTTGGGAGAGTGAGTGTGCGCCTGGCTCTCACAACAGCCTCCCTACAACAGCTCTGGCTGGAGGGTGGTACCAAGAGCTGCTTTTTGCAAGGATTAGCTGCTCAAACTGAGCAGCTCTTCAGGCTGGACAAAGCCTCCACAGGAGGTCCTTCCAAGTTGCAGAGATGCCTTGAGTAGATGTCATGAGTCCACAGTGTGATACAGACATAAAACAAAGTAAATATATTGTCAGGTGTGTCAGGCCAGGCATTTGCAGTAGGCTTTGGTGCTACCGTGTACAGGCAGAGGTTGAGCCCTCGCCTACAATCCCATGACTAAGCCTGGTCACTTGTGTTCAGGGAAGATTAAGTCAGATGGAAGCAGGTGAACATTTGGGATATTTTTTTTTTTGCCAGAGAATGTGCTAATAGGTGCCAAGAAGAAGTCACTGCATCCTTTGTCAGGGTTGGTAGTGAGGATGGTGTGTTGGGAGTCTCTCCAGCCCCACCACTGCTGGAGTTGACTGTGCCAGCCCTGAGATATAAGGCTGCAGCAGGCCTGTGGGCCAGCTCCACCTCTGAGTCATCCCCTAGTCTGCAGCGTGACCATGAGTCATCTCTCCGTGGCTGTTCCTCCTCTCAGAGCTTCAGCATGGCAGAAAACCCCAAACAAAAATGTGTTGGGTAGAGAAAGCACGGAGCCCTCTTCAGAAACTTCTGCATACTCGCTACCCTCCTGAGGGATGCCCAGGCCAACCTGCCATGGTGGTTAAGAGCTTTTACTCTCGGTAATTGCCCAGAGTATCTGACATAATCAAAACCATTCCTTTGATAAATTGCAGTTTACTCATTTCCCAATTGCTGCTTCACTCAGGGGAGCAGGGGCGGCTGGGGCTGGCAAAATGCTTCTTGTGTTCTCTGACCAGTAGCGGTGACACAGTGTCGGTAGACCTCAAGATGTGTTCACAGCTAGAAAAACTGAGGAAACACAGTGGTACAGCCACATCTGCCCCATAAAATCAGGGCTTGACCAGAAGTTGCGGATCAGTTTCACAAAATATTGGTTGCAAATTAATGATAATGATTAGTTAGGTATAACGAGATGGTGTCTGGATTACAAGAACAGAAGAAATTTAGACAAATGGATAAGTTTGGGGCAGCATCAGAACCCACCTTATCTTATAAAGGAAGCCAAATAACTAAACATTTTCTTGGCAGCCTTTCTAGCCAGGAGTGGTTCATCCAGCCTGGGATAAGTCAGAGACAGACTGGGTTAAACAGAGCCCTGGCCAACTGAGAGTCCCAGAGGACTCATAGCCCAGCATGAACTGCTAGCATCACACTGCTTCAGGGAGCATAGCACCATGCTCAGAGCAAGGATGATGCCCTGAAGACACAGAGCCATCCACTGCTACCCATCAGAGCTGTTGTTAAAGGTGCTCCTTCACCCTTAACCTGAAGAGCTAAGTTTGGGAGTGACTTCTCTGAGCAGGGAGCACTAGCTCTGCCGCTGCCTTCACACATCCTGAACTCCCTCCTCAAAGTCCCCAGTGACCTTGCCAGCCACACTCATGTAACTTTCCTGTTTCTTACTGTCATTGAACCCTATATGAAGGTCCTTGTCTGATCTGGGCTGACGTCCTAAGTCAGCTGATCCTGCCACAGACCCCTTGCACTGGTCCAGGAGCCGACCTTTTTGTTCCTCACAGGGACTACCAGGAAGCTGACCCTGTATTTGCCCCCTCCGTGACCTGCTGAAGGGTGAAAATTCAGCTCTTTTCTGGTCTCTTCTGACTTCACTTGTTTTTAGAGCAGGAAAACCTTAGTTTTTTTTTCTTCCACTGGCTACCTGAGATTGTAGGCTGGACAGTGGGTAAGTGCATAATGGAAGTATGCAGGGTACAGGCTTGCATTTCCTAAGGTGGCAAAATCCCAGCTGCAGCACCCCAGAAAGCCCAAAGTTCAAATCTTCTAAATGGAGGGTAAATGCTGAGATCCATTTTGAAGGCAGCAGAGGAAAGACCCAAGAAAGGTGGCAAGAGATGGCAGGGCATCGGCCGCACAGAACCAAGGCACACCTCAGGGACTGCCAGCTCAGGTGGAGTCTGAAGGATGATGCTGCACTTGCCGACACAGACCCAAACAACACACCACACATTTCAGAAGACTTCAGAAACCTTGGAGGGTTTTGAAGGAGAGGAAACTCTTTGAGGAGGTTATTCTGGGGACGTGAACACGAGAAAACCAATGCAAACTGTAAGTTAATCAAATGGGATCAAATGGCACAAGGTTTTGCCATCAGGGGATGCTGAGAGAGGAAGACCTGTGTGGGTTGGCCTCCATCCTGCCAGAAGGGCAGAAGGTCCTCTCAGCTGGGCTGCAGGAGTGGCAGTCTCTGCTTGGGATGGTGACTAAACCAGAATGAAAAGTGTTACCCTGATAAGAAAAAGAAGGGAAAAACACAGGGGTACAAACCCAGTCTGTTCTGATTCCCTTGTAATTCATCGGGAGCCCAAGAAGTAGGCAGAGAAGAAATTCTGAAAATACCTGTGAAACACAATCTCAGTCCGAAACAGCAGAAAATGGCAATATTGTTTTATGAAAAGAAGCTTGCCAGAGTTGCTATGGCTAACACTACTGAATGCTGGGTAGGAACAGTGCTGAAAATCACTGGCTACAGGCCACTAATATATCTGACCAGGGAAAACACGGGTGAAACCAGAGCCTTGCTGAAGTCAGGGAGAATTTTGCCATTTGACATGCTGCAAAGCAACGGTTGCCAAGCCTGAGTTCAGCCCAGTGTTATTAGCAGGTCTCCAGGGCATCCATCTCAGTTTTGGGAGAGTCACCACATTTTGCTGTTTATGACTTTGTCTACAGATATGCTAATAACCACTCGGGCTCAGGCTCTAGCTTGCTGGCTGTGAAGATGAAGTTGTCACACGTAAGAGGACTGCCTGACATAGCTCAGTTAACACCCCCAGAAACATTTCTCGGTGTTCGAGGCTGCCAGGACATGCAAGGGTAAGGTTTCACCCTGCCACACAGAAGGCAGAATTAGTACATTCAGTGCTGAAATACACATTTTCCTATTTACTATCAGAGTGCCAGTCCTAATTCCCAGCAGAGGGAAAAGAGGATTTAGATCAGGCGGCTCCATTGATGGAAATGTATTTTAATTCCTCCAAACCAGCTTTTTATCCCAACAGCGATGTTTGCTGGTATTTTAAAATTATGTGTAGGCCTGCCAGAGCCAGCTTCCCGCATCTCTAGAAATCTACCCTGAACAACATTTTCTCGGTTTCCTCTACTTGAATGCCTTCCAAGTTTGTAATTGGTGAAAGGACGGGTTTTCTGTTCCTGCAGAGATCTGAAACACAGGTTTTCTGGTCAAATGGCAGAGATACTATTTTGGCAGAGGCAACTTTCCAAATCATCTGCAAGCTGTTCTCTTGCTGAGGAGAAAGGAGTCATTTCAGGAGTTTCCATCAGAGAAAACAGATTCACTCAGGTCTGGCTGCGTGTACCTGGCCACACTGGGGGAGGAGAGCTTTGCTCTGGTGTAACATCCTGAGCTGTGGCAGTCCACTGTTAGGGAGGATGAGGATGAGCAAGATGAGGATGGAAGAAGGATGTGTATGAGGAGAACAACTCTCCCAGGATTACTGGAGAGCTGAGTTCTTTTCACACTGTTCTTTCCACTGAAGCCCTTATCAGCCTCACCATCTTTTACCACCCAGTGTAAAAAATGCCACACATCCTCATATAGCAGAGAGCCTTTCCTTATGCAGGGTGAAAAACAGTCAGCCCAAACAGACATGGTGTGTTTTGCTTATCAGGAAAGTGGGGCTGTGACAATATTATGTGTAATTTCACATGACAAACTTGGGACAAGTAGGCAAGTAGACTGGAAAGCAATGTGGCTGGTGCCTGTGGTGTTGGAGCTGATATGAGAAATGTTCAAATAGGATAACTCAGGTTCTGGGAATGACACTGGAGGTCAGTGTGCAAACACAACTGTATTCTGCCTGGCCACAAGCGATGCATATGCCATTAATAGGTGGATGTAAGCTCACTGGGGTGTACTTGTAGCATCCCTGTCTCCTATGTGGGATTGTAGGCTTCCAGCTTGGATGTTGTGAATCACTGCCTGGAGGAGCTAATGTCTCCACTGGTTGGTGAAAGTGGCCTCAGTACCTAGCTGAAAGGCACGGTAGTGGGACTATTACAAAATGTGCATCAGTTAAGCTCAGTCTATTCTCTTCTGAATATGCAGATGAACTAACTTAATGAACTTCTGAAAACTGTCATTTTCTTTTACCTTTTAGACCTACAATGCTAAAGACAGGTTCATTAGAAAGGCACTTGGAGCTTGTGGTAACATAAACCAGAACCAGACCTGAACGTCTTCCTTTACTTTTCCAAATGTAACCATTAGGTACTTCTTGATGTCTGCCCACCAGCTTTGCTCCCACAGACATCAAAGTTGTTCCCTCCACTTCTAGCAAATAATGGTATATTCTTGAGCAGCTCAGTGGTCATCAATGCCTTTACTCACAGAGTACGGTACTACTCATGAGGCACTGGGAGGCTCTGGCCCTGAATTAATATTAGATATTTGTATTTCCCAGATCACATTATTCATGCAGGGACAGCGGTGTTTGGTTTTGAGAGCAGACATCTCTAGAAAAGCCTGCTCTGGGAAATCAGACCAGTTCAGGAGGACCCCAGAGGTGGCAGAAGAAAGGATATGAGGCTTTGAGGACTATACTCAGTTTTAAATGGACTCTATAATGATTTTCATTGAAAAGGATTTTGCTAATTTGACAAGTGAATCACATACAAGCACACAATCCCTCTGCTGTCAGCAAATGATTCTAAGGTCCAACGAGTGACATGTATTAGCCTTTTTCCTTGACTAAATATCACAGAAATATCTCTTCAAGATGCATTTCAGTGCATTTGGATATCTTGCATGTCATTAGAATATTTTGCAATATTATACTCTCTCCTAAGAATATGCAACAGGCTGTGTCTTATTTGTGTTATGTCAGTATGTACAGGCCTCAAGTGAGTTTGTGACTGCTTTACCAAGTACTATGAAAACAAATCCTGGCCCTCAAGACCATTTCCAGAGACAAGCAATAAAAGGAAAACAGCCCCCCAAATGGTAACTTGCTGAAGTTGGTCCGTCAATCAATGACAAGATCAAGACTGAAAAATAGAGACTGATGAGCCCAAGTCACTAGAGCACTCTACCCACCTAGGGAGAGTTCCTTGGTATTTGCGGTTCTGGGACACACAAGGGTTTGGCATTTCTGCAGAAAAATGCAGAGCTTCTGGCCAAGTGTAAGAGGTTTCACGTTCCAAGAGAGTAATGGGAGTATTAGTGCAGCTCCCAGAGGAGTGCTTTTTCTAAAGACAGTAATTCAAGGGCCAAAATTTGGTGTTTGTTGCCTTTTGTGTAAATATGTTATGTAAAACATGTACTTTGAAACAATAGCTGCAAATGCTCTCTGCTGCCTGGCGTTGGGTATTCTATTGTCTTAAGTGAGTTCTCATCTGAAGCATGGACTGAAGCCAGGCGAAGCCTAAAGTGTGTGTGGCACAGAGATGGGAATGAGGGCTGGCAAGTGCCATTGTTCTCGTCTTTGTCTCCCAGTGAACAGCATTTAATTCTGTTTTCGGTTGTCAGAAGAGATTAGGTATCTAAATTCTGGTATCAATAAGTGGTCTGTGTGATCACTTAGGTGCAGAACACGCGTTTCATGGAAGAAACTGTCAGATGCATGATTAAGCCATTTGTGTATTACCACAGTGATACAGCACTTGTTTACAGAAAGTCAACTTTTCAGAAAAGCACTTAAACAATACAAAAATAATTAAATTAACAAGAGTCCTGGGGATAGAGGATTAATTTTCCCAGGCTGCCAGCGGGGATGAAGGCTGGGTTATCAGCTCCACATGAAAGAGGTCTTTCTAGCAGAGCAGCAGCAACCACAGCTGTCCTGAGGAAGGCCCTCTCCAGGGGACAGCACCCAAACATCTAAGTTCCTCAAAGATAAATGAAAACTAAAATGTGAATGATGGGAGAAAATCAAGCAGAAAAACAGTATTGCAAAAAGGAGAGAAAAGGAATGAGCTACTCTTTTAAATGCTTACCAGCGGAGAACACTTCTCTTAGGTTTTGGCAGAACAAAAGGACATTGCAAAGAAAGTCAGAAAAGTGCTGCTTTTCAAAGCACTT
This sequence comes from Thinocorus orbignyianus, assembly GCA_013400375.1. Taxonomy (NCBI): domain Eukaryota; kingdom Metazoa; phylum Chordata; class Aves; order Ciconiiformes; family Thinocoridae; genus Thinocorus; species Thinocorus orbignyianus. The sequence continues at coordinate 158,914 of VXBW01007289.1, read as the reverse complement.
CTCAGTCAATTCTGAAATCATATGTGTACATAGCCTCCAGAAGCTTGAACAGAGGGATATGAAAATATCTGCTGCATTTTTTCTCTCAGAGTCAAGGGGAATATATTTTTCCTTATAAAAATAAGGGATGATGAAAGAAATTTCTCAGGAGTACTGTGGCCCCAGATGTGCTCTCGTGGGGCATTCCTGTGCACAGCAGGGCAGGCTTGTGTCCCTGCAGGGAGGGTGGCAGCCACCAGCATGGGGAAAGCCTGTGTCTCCTCTCCATTACAATTAACTGCAACTGTTGCTTGTCAGAGGTTTAAAGCATATCTGTGTGCTCTCCAAAAATGCCACAGGACGGGGCAGAAGGAAGACATGCTGCTTTCCTGCCTGCAGCTCCTTTTCACCCAACATCTCCAAGGTTCATGACAGAGAAGACAGAGTTGCTCTTGCAAGCCATCAAGCACCTCAAGGCACCCTGTGCCAGGCCCGTGCAGGGGTACCAGACTGTGGGGTCCCCCCAGTCTGCAGGTAAGCCATCTCCCATTTTGGGCCAGCACCAGTTCTCCCACACTGGTCCTCAGTTCCTTGCAGTTGGTAACCAGGCCTGGGACTGACAGTGGCAGTAAACAGTCCATCTGGTGCAAATATTAAGCAAGACAAAATAAATACAGAGAATAGTCCTCTCTGACAGGAGGGGGGGGTAGAAGAGAGAGAAGCGTGCACAAGCCCTGTTCTCGTCCAAAGGGTGAGGCAGAGCTTGGTCCCTGCTCTCCACCTGGCCTAGGAATAGGTGGAGGAGCTGGCACACAGGAATACTGGCACCCACGGGCTACTTGCTCTCTCATCATTTGTGAGGCTTTGGCTGGGGAAAAGCACAAAGAGGAATCGTCAAGGAGGATCTGCTGAGGCAGACAGCGCTGGAGAGCATGGCAGAGGGTCACACTCAGCATCCACTTCCCAGGGAAGAGGCCATTCCCTCCCACCTTTCTGTCCCTGACTTCACACCCAGAAACCTCCTTCCCAGCATGTTTCTGCATGGAGGATTTAAATAAGAAAACAAAAGGAAAATATTTTTGTGGGCTGATGTGAATTCATGGTCTGTGCAATGAGAATCCTGTGCCTCACTTCATCCCTTCCTTACATTTGTCTGCCTATGGCAAAGAGTGCAGCTCTTCTGTGTGCCGTACAGGGACCCGTGTCCCGGCCTCAGCCGGCCGCTCTGCTCTAGGGTGACGAAGACAACTAATAATATGAGCAAAGATGGAAGGGTTTGCCCAGAAGGATGAAGCCAGTGTGAGCAGGAGTTGGTATGCAACATCACGGAGGCTTGTTTCTACAAATAGTAAGTTATAGGCTAGCACAGGTCTGTGTTTTACATACATTTTATTGTGTTTTAGAGAAAATTGTGTACAGTCAATCAGGTTACTTCAGCAGCAAGGTAGTATGTTTATTAGGTGCCATCTGGTCTTTTGCTTTCTAGCTACTCAGCATAACTCTTAGGAGGATTTTATGCTCTAAAAGGTAACTAAAACTATTAGCATTTATGAGGATGTCTCTTCCTATTTGGGTTAATGACATCTTTGGGAAAATTCCTGCCTATATTCTGAAATTAAGAGGAGACATCCTGTGTTTTTGTGAAAATTCAATATCTATCATTCCCTAATATGAGTTATCTGAAAATGTTCTGCATAGACAAAATGTACTGCCAGTGTTGGAGAACATTTTCTTTAACACAGAGCTTTTTATCTGTTGTAATTTTTGTCATACACCACCATCTCAAGTATTTTATGAATAACAATTGAGTGGTTTTGAGTGGACAAGTTTTTCTTCCGAAAAAAGCTCTTGGATTTGCAAAAGAAAAAAAAAAATCTAATGGAGGTGCAATTGCTTTAACAAAGTACATTTTAAAAAAACCCTGATGGCTGATGATGAATCATCTGACAGTGAGGAGAGTATTGCTTAAAGAAGGAGCACAGACATTGTGCTTGTGAGTGCCAGCTTAACATACTTCCATCTCTGCTTACTTTGCATTGCCTCTGTGCCATGGTACACTGCTCCCAGCCTTGTGTTGGCACAAGTATCCTCTTATACTGTGATTCTGGGAGCTAAGCTGGCTTTTAGACAAAAAATAATGGACTGAGTTGTATTCCTGGCAGAGACCTTTACTCTGGTTTAAAGTGTGGCAGCACCTAGGGAAGTGCCAGCAGAGCAAGGGCATGCGTGCAAGGAGGCAGAAAAAAGCAGCTGCAGAAGTGCTTTAAATTGGAGTGGCTGCTGAAGACTTTCTCTGAAGTCATGGGCTAACTTTCTACTTTTCTGCATCATTTTCTAGCTAATGCTTTTTCTCTGATGTCAGTGCACTTATATATCCATTTTCCACATGCAAAACTCCACTGCCAAGCAAACATGTTGTTTGGGGAGTCCCTTTGCCCACAACTATCTGCAATTTCCCCTGTAATTAAAAACAAGAACTTCAGTTCAAATCACGTTGTTGTCTGTTACAACCCCAGGTAATCATTTATACAATTAATTATAGTCAGACTTAACATTAAAACTAGGAATTGAAAAAAGCCCTATAAAAACAGAAAACAGAGTCCATATTTCAGTCATTAAAAAATAAAAGGAATCAAGGCTTTCCTTGATTTTGGATAGTCCGTAAATGTCTTCAGATAGTACCTGAAAGAAAACAAGCAAGAGAGTGAACGTGCATACATACAATGAAACTGCAGAGATTCAATTCAACTCAGCTGAGGAACCTTAAGACTGCCTTGCTTGGTAACCTCTGTGTTACACTGCAGAAGAACATTCTGTAACTATTTACACTGTGTTAATTAATTAAGTGGAAGCTGATAATACAGTTAAGGTCCCAACAAACCTAAAGTAGAAACTATAGGAATTCAGAGCAGGGGCCATGTCTACTCCAAAGGATTGCAGAGGCTGCAAAGGAGCCCTTAGAAAAGGTTCACATCTACAAGGCTCAGTAAAAAGAGACTAACACAGCAGAAGCAGTGATGTAGCTCCTGTCGGATTAAAGGACTATCAGGCCCACTTGGCTCAACAGGGGGTCCAGCCAACTGCCTTACTTTTGCTCAGTCACAAATAAGACAGTACATTTTGTGTACACAGTATTAAATTTCAGTTTTATTTTGAATCCTAGCCCCCCTCCTCTGTCTCTCCCTGGCATTTTGCAAACTGCATTTCTAGAGCAAGCAGCAGCATACAGCAAGAAACAGTTTGATACCTGTGATGGTGATAAGCACGTGGCCCGATGCAGCAAAGAGTAAAAAAGGCAAAGGCGAAGGCTGGCAGGGACCAGGTTGCTATGGCAAAGCCAAACCATTCCACAATTTCTCCAAAGTAGTTGGCTCCAGAAACGTAGGTAAACAGTCCCCCTGCATCAACAGACAAAATAGGTAAATTTTGTAGTCATCTTGTGCACATGGAAAGTTCATTCCCATAAAGTCAGCAGCAGGATACACTACCTTTCTTATTCAGAGCCCATAACAGCAACCTAAGCCGTAAAAAGAGACGTCAGTGGAGGCATACCAAAGGAGGATCTTGTACATGTACAAGAATCAAAGATGACTGTAATCCCGGGGCTTCCAGCATTTTCACAATAATTTCTTTTCATTTGGAAAAGGGCTTAAGAAAGATCATTATTAAATTTAAATTAAAATTATTAACATTAGTCAATTCTCTTGCAGCCCTAAAAAATATTTTGCAACTTCACTACCTTTGGGGAATGCAAAATCTGGATCTCAGTTTTGCACCTTAGTTAATCACAACATCTACAAGAGGCAGGTAAGTATTGGTGGTGAGAAACTCCAGGGGGAAAGATTTTACCATCCACAATAGGCCAGCAGAAGGAGTCAACACTAAACCCAGGGAACTCCTGGATCCCCATCCATATTGTTGTACAGAGCTAGACATTTTCTGGTTCACTACCCTGGCCCACGGCCACTCTTCATCACCAAGTCTCACCACAAAGGAGTTGGAAAAGAAGTTCTGCATCTTTGGTGTTATTTTCCCCCTAAACTTTTCTCTTTGAATCTGCCTTTTGTAGTGTAAGAAGTCCACTACTTCTTCTTCCTGGGCGTGGAGAAGAATATTTCCTTCTTTGCAGGTTCTTTTTACAAGGCTAAAATCCTTTCTGTCTGCCACTTCAATCTTCTTTAAATTACCCAGCCCATTTCCATTTCCTGTGAGCTCTCCTCACAGCTCACATTTTCCAGATTCTCTTGTTGCTTCTTGTGGACTGTGTGCAGCCAGCTCACGCCAAGTCTCTGCAGCTCAGAGGGGAACCTGAACCAAGTGCCTCAGTGGTACTGGCATCTCTGCTATGACTGTTGCTTTGCTGTGAAGTGAGCCAGAAAGTGTTATCTAACCTGCTGCCCTACTTTCTCCAAGGAGGTGGGGGATAAGAATATACCTTGAGGAATCTTATAAGTGACTTCCCCAGGTTTCCTCAGCTGGCGCAGCAGGAGATCACTGTGAATGTTGATTCCCATTCCCAGCAGAAATAAGAGGAGACCTAAGAAACAAGCAAGAAATGGATTAGAAAGACAGCTCTGCCTAGTTACTCCTGCTTAAGCACATATATGAGGTTTATCTTTGGAGCAGACAGGAGACCTGACATAAGGTAGGTGGATTCTTTTTTAAGTCAAATGATGTGCTGCTGCTGACAAGGTTACTGAGCAAGAAAAGCATCGGTGACAACCCTGTATCTCTGCATCAGTTGTGGGATCCCAGTCATCTGGGATGACCTACACTGGATAGCTTTGGTGCGGAGAGCAACTCTAAACACAACAATGACCGTCTTCAGCACACTGTTTTGTTGGTAAAACCAGAATACTTTCAGCTGGTGGGAGAAAAAGCTGAACTCCTCAGCTGGCCACAGTCCCCATTTATTGAACATCAAAGGGGAGAACAAAGCACCCAGCTGACCCTGCTGGCTGATGGCAGCCAGCCCCAGCTGTGGACATTATTGCAGAGTAACCACTGAGCTGTAGGCAAGTACCATTACTCTCATTTTACAGCTGGGGAAAGAGAAGCACAGAGAAAACAAACTTATCCAGCACATCACTGGAGATTCGAAGAGAATCTACATCTCAGCGCAGCTCAGCCCACGGCCAATGAGGCTGCTTGAACAGAGCTATGGGCACACACGTGGAGTAGTCACTCACTGAGGGATGCTAACGTTTTCTGCCCAAAATAATTCATTGACCATACTCCATTTAGCTGGAAAACTAGAGGCATTTGATTGAGAGACTCTGCAGGTGACATGCCCTACATTTCATGCCACATTAGACACTGAGAAAACCACCCCTGACAATGACTAGGAAGCAAGGAAAGAAATAGATGTGGTCTGTGCTACGAAGTGTAGAAAAAAGACCAAGTGTTGATAAAACCTCAACACTTTGAGTAGCAATAAAAAGTTGGTAAGAGTCTGTAGAGGAAAAATATACTGTTTGGTTTTTATTTAATATTTCAAGTACTGCTGAGGCTAATTTCCTTGATTTTCATTAAATATATGTTTTTATTTATCATGCAAATTATGTGATGTGGTATTTTCTTAGTTGTGTATGGAGCTCTTACTAAAAAATGTCACGGATTTTTAATATGTGATGCTGTCTGAAAAGACTGATCTTGCATCCACAGTCTGAAATGGTACAGAAAGTACCTTGGTTATTTTATAACTGTCACATCCAAAACTTTTCCTCAGACCTGCACATTAATCTTCCTTTCTGTGTACGCATTTAAAAAACATCCTCTGTGCAGCACCAAATGCATAATGCCACCTAGCTGCTCTTGTTCATTTATTCTCTCGGGGATTTTACAGGGTGAAATTCAGCTGAGCTATTAAGCTACAGAATATAAAGAAACCATCTCAACATACAACCAGACTGTGCGTGATCTCTAATCTTCCCATGCACCTTACACAAGAAAAAAAAAAGAGCCTTTTGTGTCTAAAGCTTCGTTTGTGCTGGGGTTCTGCCCTTCTTTTCTCTCTGGACTGCAATAGCTGCACCAAGTGCAAAGCTTCCCGGTGGGGAAGAGAAAGCCACAGTTTGTGCTTGCTACTGCTGGGTAGACACTTCTGGCTGAGCAAGGGCACATCCTCGTTCAGCTGAGGCCTGAGATTGCATCTCTGCAGCCCGTAGCAGCGGGAGGCTCTAATGTGGTGTCAGTAAAACAAGGCTGGTGGTTTGAGACTAGCACATTACGTTGTACATCCTCAAAAGTGGCTGCNAAAAAAAAAAAAGTCACAGCATATTTATTTGTTTCGTCTGGGCCAGCAGGCAGGTTTTATGTTGATTTCCATCACAACTGATTTGACTCACGTGTTCAGTGAAGATTAGGACATAATTCAAAATGCTTGCAAATTGCTTGGAGATTAGATCTTGGGAATCCTGCAGCTCTAATTACCTGATGTAAATCTGATGTCGGTGCACCAATCGTTTGGATATTCAGCGCAGTAAATCAGGTAGTACCCCTGGAGGAAGCCATTATAGATACAGAATAATGTGCCAAAGAAAAGCAATTGCAGTGGGAAAGGTCTGCCTCTAGTGAAGAAGGGGTAAATAAATGTCCTAAGGTAGATAAGAAAACAAAGTCAGCACATTACTCATGATAACACTGTATTTGCAGTTTCTCTGCTGTAGGAAAAAAACTTTTAACAAAACAAAATATTTAAAAAAGGTCAATTAAAGAAAAATGAAAAGGAAAACAACTGTAACAAAATATGATTAGCAACTAATGGGAAGAAGAAATTATGTAGATACACACATTTCCTTCAGGACTGAACACAAGGTGGGTAGCTAAAAATCTCTTCCACAGTCACTGCCACCTCAGGAATGTTTCTCTGCCTTCCTTCTCCTTTGTTGGTAACATGGGGAACTCGTGCCCACAAACAGCTTTTTTGTTTTAAGACCTTGGCTGGCCTTTGCACTAATGCTGCAAAGGGCTGAGCCAAGGATGCTGTGGAGGCACAGGGGCATGCTGACGTTCAAAGCAAGATATTGCAGGGCAATACCAATTCAAGTATTAATTCCCCAAATGAGCGTTGCTATGCCACATGCACTGTGGAGGAGCTCTGTTATGGAGAAGACATTTCTGATTCTGCTACAAGAACTGATCCCTGAGGGCTTTAGCCCATGGTGGCAGATGAAGTTGAAGGCAGTGTTGAGACCCCTCTGGCTCCCTTATCCCCTGCAGCGTATCCTAGGGTGTAATCCCCTTTCCCAGCCTCTGCCACTCCACTTAGATGACCTCTGCTTTTCTCCATCACACAGCAGCTCTCACAGAATCAGAGAATCATTTGGGTTTAGAGTGACCTCTGGAGATCACCTAGTCCAACCCCCCTGCCAAAGCAGGTCCACCTAAAGCAAAGCTCTGTCCTGCTCTGCTAGGACACTGAGACACAGAAGCAAAGCAAGGCTGTTGGCTGCCTGGCGGAGCTGCTTTGCCTCCAGTCCCTGCCTCCTCCATGCTTTCAAACTTTTCTTTAAAACAATGAGAGATAAAAGCCTAAGTTTAATATGCTAATCAGCAAAATTTCCATATAGGTCCAGCAGCTACCACTTCCTTAGACAAAAGCTGTGCTAACATTAGCAGTGACATTTGTAGGAACAAATAAATAGTGCTTGTATAGTTTTAATTTTCACATATCTTTGATTCAGGTAGGTGGATTGCTCTTGACACTTTGGACAATCCATATCATCCTTGGGAGACTGAAATGAAGAAGTTATAGTTGTATTTGTTAGGCATTTTCTTACATGGCTAATTAAGTTCTGAAGCTGGTAAAATCTACACTCTTTCTTTCTTTTGCACTCTCAGGCTTTAGATGGTGCTCATGATACAAATATATAAGCGTTGTTGATAAGTAATCCACCTCCCAGGTTGCCGATATCAACCTAAACAAGCTGAGGCATAAAATGTCATAACATTATAAATCCAGATTAAATTGTAGTGAGCATGTCTAAAAGTGAGTAAGCAGAGTACAAGAAACAACACGTGAATGTATTCATCACTTTCCAAATCAAGGTAAGCCAGATTTCCAGCAATTAAGACAGTTGTGATGCAGAAATGCTCAATATTTCTAAATACAGTGAAACCTAAGAGGTATGGAGAATATTTTTCAGACAGTGATATCATACTTGTCATATTTACTACAGTATGGAAAGGAATGCATTTTGGAGTAATGTTACCACTGATTATTGGTTTTGCCATTCAGGGGTGGGATGATGGATTTATGAGTAGGCAAGGCCAGCTTTAGCAACCTGACCTGCCTATTGAAGTAATATTGACAAGCTGGACCTGAGCAGCTGTGGGAAGAAGGGGGAAACTAGCAAATGGAAACTTGGAGAAAGCAAATTGTATAAAAAGAGAATGGTACCATGCCACACAAAGCGAGTTTAGTAGGGGAATTTATACAGCTGATTGGAGTGGCACCTGCACTGCTTTATCCTTTGTCAAAACCAGTTATATTTGAGAGTCTCTTAAATTTTACGGCTGAAACAAACAGAAGTTTCTAGCATGAGCTGGCATTTCTCAGCTCCCAGCAAATTTGCTTGTTCCCATGGTGCATCCCGATGCTGCTGTTACAGGATAAAGGTTATAGGCCCTTGAATGTGACTCATCCTGCAGTAACAGGAGGGCAAAAATCAGCAGTAGACACATCTACCATGAATGTAGTGGATGCAGGAGAGAAAGAACCAGCATGCAAAATGTAAGTACAGTTGCAGGGGAGCCAGGAGATGTCAGCTTTTCTTTTGTTGAGGGAGTGAAATCCTGGCATTGCTGAATCCTGCCTCATAGCAGGTTTTGAAAATCCAAGTCAGGATTTCATCCAAGAATCTTTGTTGTGGAGAAACTCCTCTGAGGAACTCTGCTTGGTCTGTAAATCCAGAGGTCAGATTCGGTTCTCCATATCTGAACCGTACCTAAGTCTTTGTTTTAATACAGCACTTGGCAGCTTGTACTACATAGTTACTTGAGAGTGCATAAAATACTCCTCGTGGGTTTTGAAAAAGTAACTGAGATAAGGTGTGGACATTCAGTGGCTGAAATATCCCATGGAAAAGCCTACATCTCTGCTGGAATTGTTCTGCAGTGTGAAAATCAAAGGGGGACTAAAGGCCACCATTTCAAAATATCAGCACAAAAACTGGCCTTTTGGATTTAGACCAATGACAAATTTGACCTTTTTCTTTCAGTAGAGTATTGATGACTAATCCTTTATCCCTTTTTTATCATTATTGGCTAAAGCCACTGCATCTGACTAAAACATTGACAACAGCTTCTTTTTAAATGAGCGAATAATAAATTATTCATCTTCTTCATCATTTAATTTGCAGAAGAGCATCTTTTGAAGATAAAGTAATCTGACATTGCATCAAATTTCATCTTAGAGATATTAGTCCAGCTCCAGAGACCCTCATCTAAACTGAAGGAAACTATAGTTTTGCTCTTCTTCCCACAGAAGGCTGAAATCTTTTCACAAATGTTACCATAATCCACTAAAAGTGAGCTCTCAAATCTCCTACATCTTGCTAATTGGCTGCTGCTGCTGTGTCTTTTCCTCTCAATGTTGCCAGCAGCTCATGCTTTCCAATCTGGAAACACGAGGTGTTTGCAGTGCTAATGAGGTGTTTTACACCGGGCAGCTGGGTCAAGGGCCCAGGGCTGGCAACAGAGAATGGGGGACACCTGCCTCCATCCCACCCTGTGGCTCACCAGCCCACTGCTGTATCTGCTCATCTACTCCTCTGCCACCAGGCCCTCTCCTGGGTCTGACTGGGATAAACTAGGGACCAGGAATTTGAGATATAGCCAAGGTGGGCAGGACTGATGTGGTGCCTTTCCCTTTGAAAAACGGGTTCTGGCCAAAGTCAGCTTGTCGTACCCATGCCGGGACACTGTCTGAATGACGTGCCCCATGCCCTGTGTCTCTTGCCAGCCTCCAGAAGAGAATTATGTTGTTCTCCTGACCACAGCTGCTCTGAGTTCCTGTAAGGATTTTTCAGCTGCCCTGCACCCCTGATGAGGATGAACCATCTCAGACTGATGCGTGAGAACCATTTCCACATTGTCTGGGCTCCATACATCCCAGTTCCTTGCTTGTTCCACACAGACATACAAAAGGTGGGGAGGGCTGCTGGTCCAAGCGAGGCTAGGCAGCTAGGCCCCTGTGACAGCAATGCCTTCAGAGCCCTTGCAGCTCACATATACTCTGAGCTGACTCCACAACCAGTCAGAGTTGTGCACTGGAAAACATTCTGCTGAGCGGTGGGTATGGCCACAATCATTGCAGAGGTGACACAAGTGGGCAAGCCGTGCGCCTCCTGAAGAGTAAAGACACCCTGCTACATTGAGAGCACACATCACAGCCCCTTCTCTCACTCCCTTAAACCCCCTTGCTGAGATGCTGTCTGCACTTCTCATCGCTTTATTGGTACCTTCTCAACCAAAGGCCTCTTTTAAGCCAGAGAAGACTCTCCTCGGCTCCTTCCCCCTGGGTGTCCAGGGCACCCAGAGAGAGGCGGCTGATGGGTGCCATCCTGGTGGGCACAGGCTTGATTTCCTCTCCCTGGTTGCTCCTTGGATGCACTCAGGAAGGGATGGATACTATGGTGGGCACTCAGCTCCAATTTCACTTTTGGTGCTCTGTTTTTAGTTTTTACTGTTTGACTCTCATCCAGTCCTATTTCTTATTGCTGTTTGGGAGTATTATTATTTCCTCCATCATCACTTAGCATCTCTCTAGACTCTTCATTAAAGCTCCCTTCTTAGGGGCATACTTTTGGTTTCCTTAGTTTGTACAAATACTGTACCACAGGTGATAAGCAAAACTATGTGTTTTGTGTTACGTTAACTACAGACCAGCCAGACCTGAAAGTACTTTCCTGGTATGAAACAGTGGAGTTGCCTTCAATCTGACTTGTGAACAGGTTGAAAAGATTGCTGTCCAAACCTGGGAGATTACACCAACCTCAAAATAGTTTTATTTGCACCAGCAGTTAACATCATAGGAGTCTTTGCCACAGGTGATCACTGGAATCACATTGCTGGGGAGTTGCTGGCAACCTTGGCATACATGACCATTTGGATGAAGGCTCAAGATGTTAACAAACACAATGAACTTCCACCTGAGATATCTGTGATGTCCTGCATAAAGCCTCTAATTCCTCTGGAAACTTATGGATGTCATACAACATGCCTCAAAGAAATCTGCTGCTGAAGAGTCTGTGCTAAAATCTCCACATACTTTCTCTTTTTGAGCCCAATCCTGCAGGTTATTTGTGAATTGCATTCTGAGATAATTTTTAACTTTTACCGTTTTTGAGTTGTGTTACAGTGATTCCCATTGGATACTTATAGGAGAAGACTGTTAAGTCTATTCTGCATGTATAGTCAACAGCAGGGCACAATCTGGCACGTAATTTTTCTGTGCCTGATTCAAAATTTTTCAGTTTTCCCAGACTGGGTTTAAACAAATGTAACAGTAAAAATGCCGGTTCCAAGCAGTAGGCAAATTTGCTATTGGTTCAAAGGGAAAGTAAAACAAAATACTTTCAAAAGTGTAACAAAGCATTTTAATCCTCTGTCATACAGATGCCCCAATGTCACAAACTGGGGTAGATCCTTCTCACCCCTCATATTCCTCTCTGCAAACATCCTACCCTGAGATGCTTTGCCCTTCCCCACTTACGGACTTTGCAGTAGCCCAAAAAGGTCAACAAGCCAGATATACTTAAAGAAGGAGAGCAAGTATGTTATTAGCAGCCTCTTGTACTGTGCAGGGTGGACTGTGTCCTTTTTGCTGAGAAGGTGTGCACAGAGAGACATGCTCTGGCACAGTCTCAGGAACAAAATCCAGGCTACAACCCAGGTCTCGCACACATCGGCGATTCTGTCAAGCAGGAATGCTGGACTGGCTATTAAGCCTCTGGCAATGCCCACTGCAGATACAGGACAGATCACAGAATCATAGAATGGTTCAGGTTGGAAGCGACCTTAAAGATCATCGAGTTACAGCCCCCCTGCCATGGGCAGGGACACCTCCCACTAGACCAGGTTGCACAAAGCCCCATCCAGCCTGGCCTTGAACACTTCCAGGGATGGGGCTTCCACAGCTTCTCTGGGCAACCTGTTCCAGTGCCTCACCACCCTCACAGGAAAGAACTTCTTCCTAATATCTAGTCTAAATCTCCCCTCTTTTAGTTTAAAAATATTACCCCTCATCCTCGCAGATCTCTTGACTGCAGTTTTGCAGTTGTATCTCATCTCCTGGTCTATGGAAGGCTCTAAGTTCAGAAGCTGGGCTTTTTTCTGGAGCTGATGTCTAGCTGCAGCATAGAGGGTGCACAGTGGCTGTGTGTGCCACTGAGTGACTGCATGACCTCCTCACCAGGGTGGAGGGCACTCCGTGCCCAATTCCTGCATCACTGGGACTGTGTGAAACTATCAGATAACTGTAATCGCTTGCTGGTCCACAGCCTAGTTTGTAAGCTCATCTTAAATCATTGTCCAGTGACTGTGATGGGAGCAAGAGAACTCCCCTTTTATTTTAATCATGCAGATTTAGAGATCTAGTTACGACTAACACAAAGGTGGAATTATTTCTCCTTTCCAAGCCACATGCAAAACATCCTATTTCTAGGATCCTCCAAAGATCTTTAGACAATCTTTTGATGACTATAATTTAAGGAACAAGAAAGGTATACTTATTACTGAAAAGCTTACAAATCTGCTGTATAAAACAATAGTAAACCTGTCATGTCATGTTTGCTTCCAAGTATTCTGTCTAAAAAAATTTCCCCAATTTACAATCCTTGGGCTGTTTGTGGCCCAAGTATGAAATTCACCCAACCTGAAGCCTGTTGGTAGGGGACACTCTTTATTTGTGGTCTCTCAGTAGCAGGCTCAAGGTTGGATGAGGACATTTGGCAGGAGCAGACTCATCTTTCCTGGGCAAGGCACACAGGCACACATCTGACCAAGGGATGGGAGAAGGACTGAGGAAGCCCTGAGAAAGATGGCACCATGCCTGGGTTTGAGGAGCTCTTGAGAAGGGCAATGATGAGCAGAAAGTCTGGGCATCACTGATTTAAGGCAAAGACACCAGAAATGCAGAAGGATTCAGTGGCAAAATAAGAGGAGATATGGACGAGACTGTCATACTGTCATACTGAAGCAATAGAGCTGCTGAATTTGGACTGGAGATTAATAAGAACAGACATAAGAGGTAAAAAATAACATACAATATTAGAAGAACATTTATTTGGGAGAGCTGAATAGCTGTGACCAAGAGTTTTCATGATACTGAAAGGAAGTAAGTTTGAATAAAATTAAAAGAAATGTCTGTTAAATGTAATACAGAAAAAACATTGACATAAAGAGCTTGGTAGGACTGGGAGAGGAAGGGGGATAATCACAGGTTACAGGCACAGGCAGGTCCTGTGAAAAAAAAAAAGAAAAAAAGAAGAAGAAAGAAAAAAAAAAAGAAAAGCTCTAAATGTTTAGAATGCATATTCATTTTCATATTTCAGGGGATAAAACTTATTCCATTTAAGAGAAGCAGAAGGTAGCAGCTACCCTGGGCAACAGCCCACCATTTATTGCACTTTCTTTTGAATGATTCAATGCTGACTTCTGCCAAGACAGAATACTGACTGTGAAGGGCCTTTGCTCTAATCCACTATGATAACTTCAGGGTTTCATAATGTCTCATGACTCATCTAACAACATTGCACACAAAATGAATGAGTTAAAAATGGTAGAGTAAGCTCTCTAGCATAGAGAGCAATTGATTAACATGGCCATTTACAAGTGAAGCTCCAGAGTGATTCTTGCTTTCCCAAGAAGGCTGACACTTCGGACGGCAGCACTTGCAGAAGCCAACTCCATCAAAGACCGTCAGTCAAAGGGAATCAGCAACTGCACTTGAATTGTGGCCACACAGTTAATAAATATAGACTTCAGGCTGAATCTCTGGTGCTGGGTTAGAAAAGCTCAGTTGCTTACAACTGCATTTGAACGAAGTGGGATTATAGTAAAAAAATATACAAATATTTGCAAAAGCACATGTATCTGACTCGAATGGCTAAAAATAAAATGCTGCTCCTATATTACTGTGAATCATTACTGAAAAAAACACTTGATGCATTTGACCTTGGATAAATGTAAGGAATCTGAGCTATTTAATGCTCAGGCCCAACACTATAAACACCTGAAGTCAGTCATTCTGAGCATCTAGCACCAGTCAGTAGTCCCTTATTATTTGTTACAAATTTTAGGCATCATATGCAGTTAGCAAAGTAAGAGGGACAAACACAGTTTAGGGATGGAACTGAGCCCTCTTCACATTGCATACAGGAATTATTAGATGTGTTATACTTAACAAAATACACCTGCTTGAAAAAAAAAAAGGAAGGAAAAGGGAAGGGACAGGACCTAAAAATGGGTGTTTGTTTTCAATTAGTAGAGAACAAACTGTGTAAGCTCAACTCCAAGGCAAAAGTTTTTGCTCTTCTAAATTCTCTACAACAGCAGGCAGGTTTCAAAAGTGTTTTGCAAGTTTGTTTATAAATTAGTTCCTTACTCCTCTTGTTGTTCTTCCATTATTTTTGAAACTGTCGCTGGAAAAAGCTGGTATTTCCCAGCGATTACCAGTATCCAGTTAGAACCAACAAAGGAGAACTCTTCCTAGTCACTGGTAAAAAAAGGGCATTGAATCGTGAAAAGCATTGACCTTTTCTACTTGCATTAGCAGATATAGAAACAAAAAGCTATACTTCTATTATTACACATTTTCTAAAGGGAAATCAAGAACAGAATTGTTGGGTTTGGTGCATTAACAAGTTGCATCAGCAAGTTACACTCAGTATGCATTCATATTGGTATATTTGTCTCTCAAATGTCTCCATTTTGGTGTCCAAACACCAAACAGGTTTTAAATACCCTTAGATATGAAATACCAGTTTATTTATATTTACTGTCAGCTAACCCTTTATTTCTTCCTTCTTGTTCGTAATGTGGAAAGGAGATCTGAGTAAGTGCTGAACTAAACATTAGGAAAAATTGACTGAATATCCATAACCAAAGGCAATTGAAGCAAGAGCCCAGAACCAGCTGTTAATATCTTTCTCAACACCACCTGCCAAACTGGGAAAATTCATTAGAAAGCTGGGTATTTGTTTTTAGAACATGTTGCTCTCTTATAGCCAAAGAAGGTAAAGTGAAGCTAATAGAGCAAAGGAAATATATCCTCTGTACAGATCCCTGTTGACATTTGTACCATCCTATACAGACCCACAGTGTGCCCTCACACACTAGACAGCCAGGATCCTGGAGTCCAGGATGTATGACATGATGGACCTTTTGTCTAAATGCTAATCACTAATATAACAGCCTCTTCGGCTGGAAGTGCTACGTATCTACAACTGCAGGAGGGAGGACGCATTTCTATATTTAACTAGGCAATCCTATTCTCTTAAAATAGACTTGTTGAGTGAGAAGGAGTTGACATAAATTGGATTTATTATAGGAGAGATAATCTTTCTTGGTGCAAGAGATCTCTCTTAGTGAGAGAGGGGCTCTGACTAGAAGCTGGGGTGCAGATCTGAAATCAAAAAATCTAGCACAAGCAAAACCTTTTGCTCAGGCTGAAGACGGAACTCAGTGTCAGGCCAGATATCCCTGGTGAAACCCTAACTAAGCTTGGTCCAGATTTATACTCGTATGAGCGTAAGAGGATAGGACAAGGGTTAACACAACTAGATGGATCGTGGTGATGACAAGCATGCAGATCTCACGGTGCTTCATGCTTACCTCTACTACTTGATAGTATCTAAAGGGCAGCAGTACTTTATGAGAACGTTTGCTATTTTATCTAAGCAATGATGTGTTAAAGGCTTAGCCAGCCAAAGTATATATTTCAACAAGGTATCTGACTCTTTCCTTCTCCAGAAATAACCACTTAATATTTATGAAGACAGATCACTTTGTTTCTATTGCTAAAGTGTGGGTGTCTGCCAAAAGCATGAAATGTGTGCCAGAGTAACTTAACCAGACACTGTGCTATGCACTTCAAAAAGCTCACTGCTCCACTGGAGCAGAGAGTTCAAAGAGTTCACAGAGGCTAAGAGTGTGAGCAGAACAAAAGGATGCAACTGCATGAAAAGTGGTCCAAAATCCACGGATGCACAGATCTGTACTCTCGCAACTGTACTTAGAGAAAGTGTAATTAGTTTCCATGAGTGGTCCACAGGGACCTCAGAAACAGCTAAAGGAAATCAAATATTTGGTACGTTATCCATTTCCAAAGCTGAATTTTGGTCAGACTGTATTCTGACCAAGGATGCACACAGTATCTTTAGAGTCACAACTACAGTTGCAAGACACACTGTTAATAGTCTTTAAAATACTCTTAACTGGCTTTTTCCACTCTAGTAATTCCTTCTTTTCCTCTTTTATGCCTAAACTCTTGCTCTGTCTTCATTTTGCCCTTCCAGCCTTCTTGACTTCGTCCTTTCTTCTTCAGATTCTCACCTCCTTTATGGCTCTTCTTGTGTTTTGTTTTGTTTTTCCAAGTAGGAGTTGTTCCTCACACATCTCTATCATTCTGCCTCTCTTTCATTGTAGTTCTTTCACCTTTGTCCATCTCCCTTGATAGGGGAGTTATGCAGTTATGGCTGTGTATCTTTAGCAATAAGATTGCTCCTCCTGGGCTTCCTAACAGGTCTTTGTTCCCTCTGAAGCAGCTTTTCTGGATCCTGTAGCTGGAAAGGACTCAGCAAGGACACAGGATTAGTATAGTTTACATTGACATGTACACGAAAATGCATCATGCTTCCTATACTATTTAATTCTACATTCCATTGGCTTTGCACTGCCTCTATAGTGTCATGTTTCAATAAACTACAAACTCTTTGCATAATTGGGACATATAACAGCATTTGATATACACAGTTGCTGCACTAGAAGCTGGCTGTTTGTTCCAGAGCAACACTGTGCACACGTGGACCTCTAGAGAGATACAAATCTTTTAGGTTTCCTCTCCCAAGCATCCATGCAATTGCTTTGAGTGAGAGAGTTACAAGCCAGAGACCTGGTGGTGGAGGATTTCCAGCACTAGTCACTAGCTGGGGAGCAGGTCCACCCTCGAGAACCTGTAAGCATGTGTTCAGGGTAAGAACAGCAGGGTAATGGTAGAAGGATTTTTGACTGTTTTATCACAGTCTATAGAGTTCAGAAGGGCAGCACTGGGCCATCACATTGTCTGGGTTGGAAGGGACCTTTCAGAACATCAAGCCAACCAGCAAGTTTTCTTCTTCCTTATTTGTTACTGTGCAAAGACATTCTCTAAGAAACTGAGAGATTCAGCAATAAACCTCTGCAGCAGTTTAGACCTGTTGTGTGTTGGGAAAGTCTTCTTCAGAACTGAAATGACCAGAAACACTGCATACATTTTTTTCCAAAATGGTAAAAAATTGTTAAAGCTGAAAATTACACTTTCTAAATCCTTAGGCTCATGTTTTGAAGAACATCAGTTGAAATGTCTTATACTTGGAAATGCAGGAAGTAAAATTTCTTCCTAGCCTGTATGACTTCATGGCACCTGTGGCACTACACACTCACAGAAAGGACATAGAGAGGAACGGAATCTGAAATGGCCAGGTCAGGTCCTGAGTTCGTGCTGACATTAAAATGATCAGAGGACTCAATGTCCTTAATTATTTTACCAAATTCAGTAAAGACCACCCTACTTATCAATTCACGTGTCACATTTAAATCAACGTCTGGAGATGTTGTAACTTAAGAATAGTCTCTTGATTTATAGTTTGAAAATATTTCTTTATCCTAATTCTTCTTGACCAAAATTATTTTAATTTTGAATGAGATACCTAGAATATAACTTACACTAAGGGAAATAGGAGCAGGATCTGGGATGGACATGAATTTATAATCATACTCCTATGATTATTTTATAATTTTTTATTCTTAACTGAACTCCCTAGAAGTGTCAAATGACCTAATTGTATAAGCTTCTGAGTACATGAAGGGGCTTGTGAAAATTTGTTCTTTTGTCAAAATACATTGGCTCAGTAAAAAAGTGCTACATCACCCCATAATGGCTGCCTCTCTTATGATAAGAAATAGATGAAAAAGTAGACTTGTGGACCTTGAAAGACCAAGGTCCATAACAAATTTCCCACTGTGCATACAGAATGAACCTCAACACAATAAGGGAGTACTACAGGCATCCCATGATTAAAACAAGTAATTTCCTTGTTTGGTAAAAGTATTATTTTTAAGTAAAAACATTAACTGAAACTCCTGTATATAACTTAATATTTTTCTCTCTGTCTTTGTATAGCCTTTTGTAACTCTACTTTTCTAACATCAACAGCAGGAATCTGGTGATGTAAATTCAGATCTTTACACCGTCATCAGTCTTATCTAAGCTCAGTGGAGTTTGGTGCTCAAAATCTATCTTCCAACAAGGCTTTAAATCCCAGGATATCAAGTGTTGTAACTTCCTCACCAGACCCAAACTTCACATAGGTGAGATCAGAGGGACCTACTGCAAAAATTATAAGCAAATTAATTTAGTCACCATTAATTTATAGAAGACTTACTCAATTGGGGCCTGGATCCATCTGTATTTCTCTGGAGGCCTGAGCTGCTTTTCTTACTGATCACAGGTAAGTACACCTACATGAAAAAAATTACCAGCATGTCCAGGTAAATGGTGCACCCACTTGACCAACCAGGTAGCACAGGTGGGCTTAAAAAGGGACTGCATGAAGCACAGTCTGCAGAGTCTGGAGAGAAGGAGAGTCTTTTTTCTTTCTGCCCCCAACTTAGTTTTGGAGAGTGGGGAACTGACCAAAAGAAGTATAAAAAACGTATGCAGGGATATAGTTTTCATGTGCTCCCCTTCTAGCTTGGTTCTGTGTTATGATTCTGTCATTTAAGCAGGCTTCTCCTCACCACCTGAGGGTTTTTTTCTGGCATTCCCACTCTATTCCTTAATCAGCACAGCCCCTCTAGCAGGAAAGGCTGTATTGCAAATGACATTTCAAAGCAAAATACTTTGTAAGTCATTTATCACAAGAAGTATTCCTGTACATACACCTTATGCCACTTATAATTTTCAGCTCATGGCCAGCTTTTCACTGAGACTGCATACACAGATCACAGACTTGGCAGTCGGTGCTTTCTTCCTCGTTTTCTCTGCCTTCCCACCACACCAGCTTTGGAGGCCCTATCTTATGAAAGTGAAGAAACTAAAGCTTACCTAAAACAGATGTGATAAATAAGATGTTTGCCTTAGCATCATAGAGCATTTGGATTTGATTAAATTCACACTATGCTACAGTAATAAAGTGCACACTGAGAGATAAAGAGCTGGCTAACTAAGGATAGCAAAGATGAAGGTAGAAGATTGAGGATTCCTCCCTTCCCTTTCTTCCCCTCAGCAGCAGCAGTCTGCCTTTCATGAAAGCCTCAGGGAACACATCATCTTGTGCTTGCCACAAAGAGAGAGGCTGCTGCCTAGTGGTGGCAGAGAAGGACGGAGAGCTGCTGTCTCAATTCACCACAGGCTATTGGGCTGCTGCTAATGGGCCAAAGCGGGAAGCAGCAAAGATCTGGCTCCATCCATCTTGCTCTGGCATCCTCTCGAGCAGCAAATCTTTGCATTAGGCTGTGCTAGGGGAGGGATGGCTTTCTGGCCATCAGCTGGTACTCAGATGACCATCTCCCTTTTCTTTCAGCAGTAGGCTAGATAGGAGCACACCACTTGCCAGATCTGTCTCATTGGGCTCCACTGGGCAAGCAGAGAGGTCCTACAAGGCCCTACAAAGTCCTGTCAATGAGGAACCATCAGCACTAACCCAGGGAGTTTCCAGAATAGGATTACAGTGTCCTTACAACATTCCAGCATATTCTTCAGCAACCTGACAATAAATACAAAATTACCATTGATAAATCTGGTGCATGATACAAATTTTAGACAAGTGATGAACACCAATGTGAGTAGAACAGCATCGCTGAGTTCATACAGAAAAGTTACTTTAAAATCAAAGAAATGCAGCTGTGCAAACAATAACCATTCCTAAGGAATGGCAGATTGTAACCTTGGTTACAATAGTGGTTCAAAGTAGCCTGGAAACAGGGCTTCCTCATGTGGCTCCAAAACAAAAAGCATTTTTTCAATCTGTAAGCATGGCAGTAGCATATGGGAATAGGAAGGTAATGTTGTCTCTAGATACGCTACTACAACTCTGATATTGTATTCTACATCCAACACTGGTGTCTTCATTTGAATGTAGGAAAAGAGAGGAAAAAAACTACAGATATTATCTGAGGCATGAGGCGAAAAAAATGTCTTGCATTGAGGGCCATCAGCTGTGACTTAGTGACATGATAAATGTAGTTTAGGATACCCCAGATCAAAAAAGAAAAAATGTTGCAGCTACTTGACACCATGTGCAAAAGCAGGACAAATGAATTTTGCTGGTTTAAACCTGTTCCTAAATTTATGAAAAGGTAATTTTATCCTAACCAACTTCATGCTGGATGAAGTACCATGTATCTTCACCACTCTAACTCTATGTCAGATCAGCTAATGTCTGTTCCCCTGTAGCTGGCATAAATCCACCATAAAAACATAAATCCAGCATAAGCATCGTATCATGTGCAGTAGCTAATTAATCAGAAATATGAACATGTGCTCCTGGATCACACTGGTGCAGATGAAGGGCCTGACAGCTCTGTACAAGCAAACTGAAAGATGATCTGATTACTGTATAAGTGATATCATGGTAAGAAAATACTAAAGGATACTAAGGAGTACTTTAAATTGGCACAGAGTGAGAAACAGCAAGTACCATTGGGAGGCTAGTCAAATTAAAACAAGACATTTTAAACACATCATTTAAGTGATAGTGAAAGAGTTCAGAAGACTACACTACTAAAGAAAACAATGGATTCTCCAGAGAAAATGATGGGTCTTCCATCTTCCAGGGTCTTCAGATCAAGATTTAAGGTTATTCTGAAGCATGTGCTTCAGTTAAACACAAGCTACTGGAGTAGCACAGCTGGTCATAACACATAGGAAGCCAGAATAAGTAGCACAGCCGTGCTTTAAAAAAAATAAATCTGTGTTTCTCCAATATGGACTACATTGTCCTTCAGAGCATACTTCTAATCGGATCTCCCATTCCACATGCGTGTGTGGTGTAATAGATGAGACAAAATTAGGAATGATAAGAGTTTCCCTGTGGAGAGAAAGATATCACTAAATTATGTAACAATATACAAACTTTTTTCCGTTTCATATAAACATAAAGGAATGCTTAAAAACAGATGCCAGATGATCAGTAGCAAAAGTAGGAGTAGATTAACAAAATATAATTAGAACACATTTATTCGTTTCAAAATTTTAGTCAGAAAAACTGCAGTAGGCTATATCCATCAAGGAGCTGTGATTTTATTATTGATCAATTGTATGTTTTACTCATTATGCTTGCAGTCAAGTTGAATCATGAAAATACTTCAAATTCTTGTTAGATTATTTCTAATGAAGATAATAAATTGGAAAAAAAATCAAGATAAAGTTTGGTTGTTGTATCAAAGTACTGAAACTTCTTTTCAAATACTATACACTGATGGCATGCCCTCACCTAGCGTGACCAGTACCCCTTCCCCTAACCCCTGGTAATTTAGTTAGCATAACCAATGACATTTTATAAGGCAAACAGCCATAATATATAAGTGCGCTGGTCAGGTATTCCTCCCCCCCTATTCTTTCTACCCCTTTTTCGATATCATGATGAAATAGTTTGCCCACCAGCACTGCTGGCAGGATGTGGTGGCACTCATTATTGAACAGGGAAACGTAACAGCACATGAGCCTATGAAATCCAGCAGCTGCAAGTGGACTTAAATGGGAACTGCTGGCGGATGGCACCCCCCATGATACCCTCACGGCCGGGAATGCCTCCACTGTCATCAACTTCTTCCTCCAAGGACTGAGTGAGTAACTCATGTTCTTTTAGCTAAAGTCTGAGACTAGATTACAATTATTGTGTCACACACTGATTATTAAGAATTTCACTGGATCTGCAGATGGTCCAGGTGACTAAAAAGTCTAGGTAAATAAAAATATATGAAAGCAATGAAAATTATTAGAAATTCTCTCTAACTGTAAGCTATGCTAATTGCTAAAAATTCTGTGTAACAATAAACTATGCTAACTCCTAGAAACTGAAGATAACAATGAGCCATGATGATTGTTAAAATTTGTATGTAATAATAAAACTCTAATTATAACCTGTAGTCACTGGTCATTCCACGAAAGATCCCTCAAAGAACTTGTCCCTCCCCATAGCCTCAGATAACACCAAAGAAATGCAGTATTAGAAACAAAACTGTTTGTTGTACAGACCTGGTTAAAATGTGGGCTTTTATTTTTACAAGGGAAATGTATACTCCAGACACAGATGAGAAGACCTCCCAAATTATTTGAGGAATAAAATGTATTACAACACAATGCCTACATCCAGGAGAAATGTTGAAAAAGCAGCCACTGACTCAAAAGACATACATACACTGGAAGGTAACAGTTCTTTCAGTTATCTATTGGTGCTCCTTGATTTCTGAAAACATCAGAAATTGTTGAGAATAGCAGAATGCATTAAATTAATTATATGTATAACTACATATAATTAATACATTTAGCTTTCTGGGAGCCAAATGTGTTGCAGGTAGTGTCCTCCAGCTGATTCAGTGCAGCAAAGAAAAGACAATGTTAGTGATAACGAATATATCTCTAACATAGTGTTTTAGAACCTTGAGCTATTCTCTGTTTCAAATTTATCTACAACAGTCCAGAGTTACTACGGTCTGTAGAAATATTGCAGCTAGATTTTCAATGTATTGATTTTGGTTGAGGTGCAAGTAACAATTTCTTATCAATTGTTACATGAATGTTTTCTATTTCTACTTTTCTAAGCAAAACAAGAAATAGAAGTAGGAATTGGGGTAAGAAATATCGAATTAAGTGGGAAAAAGTTTTGCCTCAGAAGCTACAGAGCTTTTTACTACATAATGCCCTAACAATGTCACATGGACTTGCCATTTCTGAAAAAGCCATTTTTTTCCATGAACACAGAACCAAAAGCCAAATTCCTCGTGAAAGAACTCTCAAAATAATGGGAGTGGAGCAGAAGATAAAACACACTCAGCTTAATATGTCAGAAAATACATTCTGCTGATATACTCCACAACGAAGTCCCACCGACTGCAGAACCAGGTGACAACTGTAGAGCTACGCCTCTTCAAAGTTATCACCAACAGTGGGTCAAAACCCTACTTTTTCTTTGAGGTCCTGATTAGTACACACAGAATTAGAGTGACGGCATTCATTGACATCTGATAAGGCAAAGTTTCTAAAAAGAAAAACAAACAAACAAACAAAATGATGAATGCGTACTTCGCTAGCTAAGTGGAAATTGGGAATTGAGCGTAAAGAACCAACTTTTGTGGTGCGGTACCGAAAGCCTGCAGTGCCTTTGGCTTGGTTCTGCGCTAACTGCAGAGCAGTGCGGCTCCTCCAGCCCCGGCTCCCTCACCGCTACAGCGCTTTCACCATCGGGCCGTCCTCACCCGTGTCCCCGCTGCTTCCTTCGGCACCCGGTGCCGCTCCCCGCCCGAGCGCCGCGCTTCTCCTGCCGGCAATAAGCACCTGGCACGTTCCTTCACATCTATTCGGATTAGCTTCAGCCAAAACTCCTCCAGCTCAGCGAAACCTCCTTCTTTCGTATTTTTTTTTAAGGTGCGATCCGAAGCACACATCGTCTCCCCGGCTTCAAGCAGCCGAGTACCACCTGCTCCTTCCCCCGGTGGACAGGACGGGGGAGAGACGCCAATACGGCAGTCCCCCCGCCCATACCGAGCAAAGTCCGGGGGTGCGGATGGAGGTGCTCCCGCCCCCCGCCGCAGGCGACCATCAGAAGAACCGCGCCTGACACGGCAGAGAGTGATGCTGCCACCAAGACCCGCCCCAGCCCCACCGTCCACCCGGCCCCGGCCGAGGCCATTCCCGCAGCTTCCCCGGGTTTATCGTCTCCCCCCGGCTTCCCCAGGGGAGGCCGCAGCAATTCGCAGCCGCCGCTCTCCCCGGGAACGCCGGTAGCGGGGCGGCTCCGGGCGGCGGAGGCGGGGGAGGGGGGGGGGGGAAC
>VXBW01007289.1:81898-134161 GCA_013400375.1 Thinocorus orbignyianus | reverse complement strand
GGTCTGTCATGGGCTGGCCGAGCAGCCTTGTGGCAGCCGGTAGTGCCGCCGCTCCACTGGCATGCAGGTAAAGGCAGAGAGGTGCTAAAGGCCAGGTGAAAATTAACAAATGTAGATACCCGTGGTAGGACGAGGGAAACCTAGTCCAAAACCTGTGAGTCTGCCAGCTCCAGCTCCTGTTTGGCAGAGCCAGGTCAGGCCAAACTATGTGCCCCAAGTTTCAGTGAAGATGGTCCTAATGTAAGTACTGGGTGTAGGGTATGCTCAGAAAGCCTTCAGCCCCAACCACACGAAGCAGTTTTTACAAGTTTGCTTAAAACTGCAGTCCAGGAATTAGACTTTTCTTTGCCTGTTTCCTCAGGGAGCTTCATATGGTAAGGATTGTCAGGGCATTGAATTACTGCAGGAGGGCTAACAGAACATGAAGCTATTGTTACTGGCCATTACAGCGAATCACCTCAAGGCCATGAATTACAGTTGCATCCATCTCATTTTGCAGCTTCACTGAGAAAGCAGTTGTATCCAGCTCCGCAAAGGATTGGACACCACACACAATGCTCTTGTGGAGCAGAGATGGAAATTGGTTTTTATTCAAGGTCTGAGTGATGAATGCACTAACCTAGGATGTGGGAGGTTTGGGTTCAGTTGTCTTCTCTGCTTAAGGCGATTCTCTTTCTGCAGAGGCTGGCCAAACCACCAGGCTGCAGACTGTCCTGTAGTCCAGGAGGCATTTGTACTGTTAGGCTGGATATTCTCTGGTGCAGTTACTTAAAGGACCAGAGCTCTTTTGGCCATGGACAATTTCTCCCTTATCCTTGCAGAGTATTGTCGTCACAAAGATCATGTTTATTGCAGTAAGTAAAGCAGGTCAAGGTTTTTCTGTCCTCGGAGATGTGTGACCTATTACGGCTGTCAGCCACATGGCAGAGCACTCTTCCCCCAGAGAAGATGCCTGTCTGCCTCCAAGCTGCCTGTTGGAGACCGCCTCTGGCACATACCATCTCCCAGTTCCTCCTATAAAAGAGGGCTAGCTGGGCTGGGCCAGAAATGTGCCAGGTATGCTGGCCATAAAACAGTATAGATGATAGCAGGGTAATGGCATTGGCACCTGTGTTAAAGCAACAGTTCATGGCGTGAATCGTCAGTGGAGAAAGGTGCCTGTAGGAAAGATTTTAGAAACGTAGGGTTGTATCTGAATGAGGACAAAGTGCAGTCAAAAAGAAATGGCTCTGTAGCAAAACAGCTGGATCTGAGGACCCAGCATCCATAATACGCAAGTTTCAGGTGGAATTACTTCAAACTACCTCTAGCCTGATCCCATGAATTGAACACGTTGGCTACAGAAACACATTAGGGGCATTTGGGCATTCTTGGAGTGCATCTTCTGGCTTAGTTTCATCTGAAGGAGAACCAGTGATTGACTAGGACTGTCTCATGAAGCAAACCAAAGCTCGGTAGTTAGCTGGGGATGATTGTGGGAATCACTTCAAAAGTATGCCTTGGATTCAAACTGTAAATCTAAAAGAGGCACACCATACGAACTAGATGAGGCTGTGGCCTTGAACACAGCACTGGTGGCTTCAGGTAGTCCCCTGTTCATCATCCTCTTGGTTGGATTCAAGCTAAAGAGGCTTAGTTCTACTCACTTACAGAGGAATATGAATGGGATGGGAATTCTTTTAATGTTTAAACAGTAACACAGAAACCATTTCTAGTCCATGGAGAGAAAGAGGCACTTTTAAGGTAAGATTCATCTCATCCAAAGAGGTAATAAAACAAATAAATGAATCATAATGTAGAAAAGCCTGTTCCTCTCCATTGGCTTTAAAAGATGTCTAGACAAATGTGCCAGGAGAACTGAATCCCACTCTTGCTATATAAGTTAGAGCTCTTAAGTAATATCTGTGAATAGACACTCCTCTAAGTTAAGTACAATGGTATTTATGTTCCACAGCATTTATGTTTGTTGTTGGAAACAAATACCATGTGATTATTCATCACATTCAATCTCTGCACTATCTTCCCCTGAGAGTTCCTTCTTCTTGCCTAAGTACCACATCAGGAATTGCAATGAGAAAGGTGAAAGCAGTGCTGCAGAAGCATTCTTTCTATCATCAGCAGCTTTTGAGAAGGCAGCTAGGTGCAGTACTGAAGGAGTAGTTTGTGTAGAATTGCCAAATCTGAATTTTAAACCAAACTTTAGTTTTATCTTGGCTGCATTATGTGGATGTTTGTTTCACTAGCTCAAAGGAGCACCAGGCAGTAATGAATCTTGCCCTGAAATTATCTCAAGCTACAAAACACAGACCATTTAATTCAGAGTTTTTCTCCTCCGATAAATTACAGATACTCTGAATGCTTTTTTGATGTGTCAACAGTAAATAATTCAGTGGGAGTATTTGTTGGGAAAAAAACCCAACAGTAAATTTTTCACAGGCCTGTTCAATTTGAAGGGAGAGGGGAAAAACATACAGCCTAAGCCTTGTTTGCATATCTGATAAAACTTCAGAACTCTTGGCTTATTTTATCTTTGAATAGAAAAATCCAAGTCTTCTGAACAGTTGAATTGTACAAAATGTTCAGGAGATAAAAAATGAGGTATGTCAGAGGTATAAATTTATAAATAGGAATCATCTGGGTAAAAAATGTGGGTCACATAAATCTAGAGGTCTGTGGATTTAAGAGGCTTTTCAGAAGAAAATTATAAATGGAAAACAAGGTGGTTTTGTACTACTGCGGATCTCTTCCGCCAAGAAGAGTCCGTATGGCCAATTGCAGAATCTGGATGGCTGGAGCGTAGCGTTCCCAAAGCACAGTCTACCTTCTTTGAACATGCCTGTGACTCCTCTGATCCCATAGAGCATGTCCCTGCTCTGGTAGTTCTGGGTGGGAAAAAATGGTTCTGTTCAATTGCCTTTCTGCAACCCAGAGAAACTTCTTATCTGAGTGCATTCCTGCAAACCAGAATCAGAGCAGAGTGGAAGTAAGCAGTGATCTGTCACTTTTACCAAAAGAACCTGGAGCTTGGGTGTAGAGAGTACTATTAGGTGTGCAGTCCTTTCAGTTGCACATAATCCTTAGGAAGGGCTGCAGGATTAAGTCCTGAATGAGAACACTCAGAAAGATGAATGATTGCATAAGGTAATTCCTTAGATCTCCCAGAAGTTTATGTGCACTGGTGCAATTTTGAGCAAATCTCTTTCCAGTGCTGACATGAGCGTAGCTATGCTGAAGTTAAGAAACATTGGGAGCCATCAGCTGCTATTGACACTTTGTTTTACGTCCCATGTACCCTGCACTGAATAAGAAGCTGTTTGTTTCCTTATGGTTCATTTCCTATTGTTCTATCCTCATGTAATTTTTAATGCTGCAAGAGCACAGAGTTAATAATCCAATATAGATGTTTTCTTCTCAATCCCAGGTAGTCTTTTACTACTTAGCAGGAATTTTCATCTACTAACATAAGAAGCTGAATGACTATCACTTTCATAAGTTAGATCCAGCAGGTGAAATTTAAAACATTTTTTAAAAGAGAAAATTGTTTCCATTTTCCTTTAATCGGTGGTGGTGAATAGGAGTCGGAACCAAACAACATATGATTAGTAAAACTACATTTTTGAAGGCCTGTTCTGTGACTTGTGCAAACTATAGAAAAGCAATTAGAACTGCAGAAGTGTGCACTAATTTGGCTTGTGAAATTTAATAAATAAGCTGCTGGTTTTGTTTGTACTCCTAACACTGGTCGAAGTGTGAGGATAAGCAGATTACTCCAGCATGTGTGAAGAAGGAGGAATAAATCTCTTGCAGGATTAACTTTAATCTAGTGCACACAGAGTCTTGCAGCAAGTTATTTTTAATATTGTGTTCACATCATTACTGGGATGAATATAAAAACTATGGCAAACAAAAGCCCACAAACAATAGGGAGAGACTTAACATTTTAAGGTGGCTTTCCTTTTACTTCAGATTTTCTTGATCAGCATCTATATACATCAGCCACGAGACTGGAAACTGACCCCAGGTTCTCTCCCTTAATTAATCTTATTTTACCAGTGACATTATTTGTTGTCTGGTTTTCATATCCTGATCCCTGAGAACAGAGTTCTTTCAGCAGATAAAGAAGATACTTTTACACCCACACTGCCCCACCTATTCCAATTTGTTAGCAGTAAATATCCTAGCCACTGAATGTTAGAAGATGAGGAAGCACACTCAAGTTAGCTGCCTGGCTTATTGAAGCTGAGCCAGAGAATCACAGAATGAAAAGCAGGGGGAGCTTGAGGAGCACAAGAGAATCTTCCTCATCTGGTGCCTGGTGTAAAGCACTGAGTCCACACAGCACAGAATTGCAGTTTCTGTGCTCACCAGAAGCTGGGACATTGTCATTGCAGATGGTTTATCCTGGGAAATTAGCTATAAATTCTAACATATTTCTCCTGATCATTGTAAACCGCATATTTTCAAAGACTTCTTGCTTGGCATGTCCCAGATGGGAAGACCACCTCCTGCCACATTTCATGTGAATGCTCCAAAGCTTGGGGGTGCTAGAGCAGCTCAAAGAAAATGTTGCTTCTTTTTTAACATGGTTAGTTACTTTCTTTTCAGAAACAGTTGAATTGTTGGCTGACCTTTTCCAAAAGCTTTGAGCAGGCACCAAAGTTGGACAACTGCAGACTATATGGTTAGAGCTGGCAAAGTTATAAACAACCTAAGATGTGGCCTAAGAATCATTAGTGATTTTTGGTACTTTTTCCCCCTACCTGCCATATATGGGAGTAATAAATGAGACAGAACAGCCCCTGTGCTATTGCATTTTCCTGACTGAATCCCAGCGACAGGGGTTGCCACTGTACCACTGTTGTTGCCTGCCCAGCCTATGATTCAGTGGTGTGGGTGGTCTGAGCCAGCAGTGCTTGCACCTTGTGGAAACTCAGGCTTTGCTGGTCAGATGCCTTCCCTGGAAGTCCTTGGCCTCTTCCTATTAAAATCGGGGACCTGCCTGGAGTGTGCCATAGCTTCCAGCTGATGCAGCTGGGTATCTCCTCCATGGAAATGGAGAGTCCAGGAAGGACACAGGACCTCGACAAAATAGGGCTGGTGTCCTGGTACAGAGTTGTCTGGGTGGTAAACTCTTGAGTACTCATGGTCCTGCAGATAAGTACTTATACCTGAGTTGCCTTTGTAGGATCTGTTTCCAATGGTTAGCAAGCTCTGAACCAGGAAATTTTGTGGCTTACTAAACATCTAGCAATTGTTTTGTATAACTGGGAGGCATAGAAAGTTTTCTTTCCTCACCAACAAGCGTGCACCTTCCTAGCTGACTGTGCTGGTTCATTTTGCCTGTTTACTCTGCACTGAGGGAGCAGTCCCACTTTGGCTTCTCTGAGCTTCTCAGTATCCAAATTACCTCCTGAAGGTTCTCCATATCTAAGAATATTCTGCAGGTGGAGTCTGAACTGCAGCAGTCCTCAGAGGCTAGAAAACCGTAGGTAGCCTCTGACAAACCAAGGAAGACCAAGCCCTTATTCACAGAAGGGCAGAGTAGGCTGCTTGGGGTAGTTCAATATGATGCATGAGACCATCATCATGAAGGTATCTATGTAATCATCTGGTTTTATTGTATAGTATCTTGAACTCTCAGAACTGTGATAGCATAGCAGTGTTAGTGTTCTGCCTGTCAGTACTTTGTAGCAAGTCAACTTTAAATTGGGCCCTTGTGACAAAGGCAGCTGATGGTATCCTGGGCTGCGTGAAGAGTGTTGTCAGCAGGTGGAGCGAGGTGATCTTTCCCCTCTACTCCACACTAGTGAGATCATTCCTGGAGACACTGTAAAAGGGACATGGACACACTGGATGGAGAGAGTCCAGTGAAGGGCCACAGAGATGATTAGATGCGGCGGATTAAGGCATGGACTCTGATCAAGTGCAAATCGAAATCACTTTATTCCTACAACAGCTCGTTTATATAGTCTCTAGAATGGTGCACGTGGTGATCAATAAAACTTTATTGGCTAGCTTGTAGTGTTCACACGCCTTTTCTTCTTGCAGAATTGGTTACTTGCCTGGTCCACCAGCTTGTCTACTAGCGTCTTGTTTTTATCTAAAAAGCTACTTGTTTGCATCTAAAAAGTCACAAGTTTCCCAAGCTTGTTGCTCTTTTTCTTATCTTGTTCTGCTTCTTTTGCCACTGTCTTGTCATTCAAACCCTGTTAACTGTTTCCAACTCGTACTGTCTAGGTTCCCCACAATTAGAGGGAACTGGAACACCTCTCCTAGGAAGAAAGGCAGAAAGAACTGGAACTGTTCAGCCTGGAGAGGAGAAGGTCTCAGAGAGGATTCTCATCAGTACCTGAAGGGAAGTGGTAAAGAAGATGGAGCCAAGTGCTTTCCGGTGGTGCCCAGTGACAGGACCAGAGGCAATGGGCACAAGCTGAAACACAGCAGGTTCCATCTGAACATTAGGAAACACTTTGTCACTGTCAGGGTGACCAAGCGCTAGCACAGACTTCCCAAAGAGGTTGTGGAGTCTCCATTCTCATAGACAGATATTCAAAAGCTGTGTGGATCTGATATTGGGCAGCCTACTGTAGGTGACCCTGCTTGAGAAGGGGAGTTGGACCAGATGACCCCCAGAAGTCCCTTCCAACCTCAGTTGTTCTGTGATTCTATGAAAATGTGTGGCAATTTCTTTTACATTGAAGTAGCAATTTTCTACGTGAACTATTTACTATTTGTGTGTTGCCAATGCTTTTTTTTTAAACTGGATGGGTCTGTTTCTGCTTTCAGTGCCTTTTCATTTTACCACAGATTTTGTGATTATAATCACAGTATCTATAATCCCATTTAAACATAAAGATTGCTGATCTGTCATGATATTATGCTTTTAATTTCCAATTGTTTACTCTGCCAGAATTACAAGACTTGAGTGAAGCTAAAGTCTTCACATAATCTCTTGGTCCTAATATTTAGACCATTATGACAAACCTCAATTAAAGTAAAAGTTGCAATAAAATTAATGCTAATGCTGTATATATGTATGTTTAATTTGGGAAGTGCATAAGCCTCATCTAAATCAGGACTGAAAAAAACATGAGTGAAGCAGCTGAGAATAAGATAAAATGTTTTAGATTCTTTCTGGGCTTGAAATGGATCTATGAGAAGCAAGAACAAGCCATTGCTCTTCTAGTTATAAAGATGAACTTAAGAAGCTGTACTGCTCATACCAAAAACATTGTGACTTCTTTGACCATTCAAAAAGTCAGAATGCACCCTAAAAATGAAGTGCTCTCCAGAACAGTATGTCATGCTAACAATGCCCATCCTCATCCGTCCACCTGTTATACTAGGCGTGGATGAGTTTTGCTGGCAAAAGCCAGAGGAAGCAGAGGCACAAAACCACTAACCACAAACATACACTTAAGGGTCCAGTCTCCAGAGTTCAGCTTTTCACATATTGAATTGAATGGTTCAATTAGTTTTGAGCAACAGAAAAGATAATATGATGTTAGATTATTTAAGGAAGTTTATTGTGATCAGTTAATCAGGTGAATTTTTGCATGTCTGTGGTTATAAACTTATTTGTAAATAATTTAATGTGTATAGTTTAAATAGAGCAGTGATGGCAGTAAAGATTGTGCGATGTAGAAGCTGGAAAAACAGGCTTGTTTGACATAGTCTGTTAGAAGCTGATATCCTTGATTATACCTCAAATTGTTTCTTGGTGTATTTTGTTATCCTCACAGTTTGTTTTAATTTTGGCTCATTTACTGTTTGGTACTGATCTAGTAACAGGACACCCCATGTTGCTGTGTTGTGCCTTCTGAAAGCCTGGCTGGAGAATCACTATTTACTAATTTCTGCTAGCTTTCACTTCTGCCAATATAATAAGCAGTGGATAGACCCTTATGAAAGTGACATGCAGAATGAGAATCAGTTGTGTCTGTCAGTTACAGTAAGAATCTGAGTAATGTGCCATCTGGGCAACAAAAGGCACCCATACCCTTGTGTTACCTTTATACGAAAATCTGAAAAATGCAATTAGATTTCTGTCATTACAGCTGAATATCTACAGTCCAGCATCTGAGGTACCAGCAGGAACCGGAGGGGAGATGCAAGGAGGGTTGGTCATAGACTGAGCAGAGACCGGTGGCTGCTAGATACGCAAGGGATAAATATGAGGAAGGAGAGGTGTGTGATGTGGGGCAGAGCATATGCGTGATGAACATATGATTAGATATGTTTGTGGATTCAAACATTTGAAGTACCTGGTATGAAATGCTTAGTACATGGTTACCAGATGACGTGATGTAGCTGAAAGGACTGTTTTCTGGACTGTTAGCTAACACTGAACACTATGGCTTTTTTTTTTTTTTTAAATGCAGGTCTATGGTTTTCATATTTTAATCAGCATAGCATCTGTTTAACATGTGCTTAATCTCTGTTTGCTACATGCTTTCTCCCCACTCCCATAAATTCATCATAAATTCGTTGGTATTACTTGAAAGACTCCTCTTGACTCAGAAAGGTTGGATATGGCCTTTTCTTAGGTTTCAGGGGAATATTATACTGGTCATTGGCTACCATTTTATGTTAGATTTAATCAGTACCATTTGAGAGGAGACCCTGGGGACATGTATTTTTTCATATTGTTTCTTCAGACTTTGCTGTTGTTCTAAGTATATGCTTGAGCAGACAATAGAAGTTTAGCAAGAGAAAGAATGGTTCAATATTTTACCCAGCACTTGGGAGACCTACATTCACTTCTCAGATCTGCCAGAAACTCCCCAGGTAGTTTTGAGCAAGTTATTCAGTCGCTTTCTCCCTTAGTCTCTGCTTTGTGAAATTATAATTATAGCACTATTAGGTCATGATTCCCTGGTTTGTAAGAAGGCTAGTGCATTCAGGACTATGAATTTCTTGAACACCACAGTACTGTGAGCTACTTGCTTAAAATAGACCACAAGGAACTAAAATGAAGGAAGTGTACATCACCAGCCCTGCAAGATCCTGTCATTAGCAGCAGTGCTTCATGGCACAGCCCGTACGTGTGCTTTGGTGCACAAAGCAAGCTGTACCAGTGATGAAGCATTTCTGACTTCATAGTCTGTGGGGCTGACATATTCCTGGCATCACCTTAAACAACACGGGCCACACTGATTTCATGACTGTGCTATTGAAACGTAATTCTTTTCCTTTATCCCTGGCAGTATTCTTTTTGGAATAGTTTGTCATTGTTCTTACTTATGTTATCAGCATCTTCGGTTGTTCTTCTATTTCAGCATTTCCCTTCTATCTGTTTGCAAGCCTGGTATACAAGTAGTGGTAACGGAAGGGCCATAATGCTGTTTAGCTCTGTTTTGGCAAGCTGCTCTGACTATTGTGCAGGAAGTAAAAATCTCTATGTTCAGTACTTTAAGCATTTGGTTGCCTCCTTTCTGGGTCTGCTGAGCATGCCTACCTAAAGGATTTGGGAACCATAAACAAACTGCCCCAACTCTTGTGGAGGCCCTTCTAACCAACACTGACATCCTGTGTTCCCTGCAACCATGTTGTGGGGCCCTAGGCAAGGTTCACTGCCTGATTCCTTTGACAAACCCCCAAGGACTTGTAGCAAAGGAAGGGACAAGAGGAGGAACCAAAAATTGCATCTCTGGAGTAGTAGCTTTAAAGACACATTGTCCCCTGTAAGCAGATTTCCTCCCCTGTAAAACAGGGTTGCCAACAGCCATGCCCAGAGGCTTGGCTTAGCTTGAATCCCTGAGCATAGTGGGGAAACCCTTCCTGCCAACCCTTCCCTTGGGTCACAGTGGCGGGATCTGTGGCTTTCTTCCATCATCTCCTCCATCATCTCAGCTGTGTTCTCCTTCACAGTGAGCTTACAAGCCTGGTCCAAAACCAACACAGCTCAACAACACACTGAGACTTGACATGGGCTTGGGGAAGAGAAGAGGACATGACCTCTCTCGGGGGTCTTGTACCAACATTATCTTTAAATTGTATCTTCTCTGTGGTTGGAGACAGAGACTTGCTTCTTGGGACTACTTCAATCTAGGCTGTGTTTCAGAAATGTGGCATTTGCCATTCTCTTGAGGATTCACATACATTTGTTGAAGTTAGAAGATTGTTAACACTAACTAGAGCTAAAATCAAAATATAAGGCTTTTATTAAAAGAATTAGAATAAGATCCACATGATTCTGTCAGAATTAGAAGGCAACTGTAGCTGAAGTGCAGACCTACATAAAGAAAAAGAACAAGCCGAGAACATTTTCAGTTGGTGTCAGTGGCAGGAGAGAATCAACTGTGCCTGCTTTAAGCCATATGCCAAGTCCTGTAACTTAGAAGTTCTACATATTGGCAAACATATAGAACTCATACACTTTTAAAACTTAGCAAATGTCTACTTATGGCGTCATAGGAACTCAAAAAATGTCTACTTGTAATAACAAGTGGAATATGGATTCAAATGGACTAAAATTAAATTTCTAAAACTAGAATGAACACTTAAACTGGTGCCTACCCAGGAAAAAATTAGTTTCTCTTTGGAAAACGTGCTGAATTTGTGCATTATATGTCAAAGTAGCATGCGTTTTCAAAAATACGCATGGAATTCAACCTGTATGAAGTTGTGTTTCTACGTGACAGTCCCATTGAATTAATCTAATTGATTGCTGTTATCAAGTGAGTCACTGACTGACCTCTGGTCTTGCTGTATTGACTTGGTATGAAACCATACCTTTTCCTTGCTGTAAGACTGAACTGGATACAGAAACACCTATTGACAGACACAGACTAGCTGTTCAATCACCAGCCAGCTGTCTGACTACATATGTCAACTGCAGTTTAGTTAATGAACGTAGTTAATAGACAGCTTATGGTTGCATTAACAACTAAATGAGAACTGATCTGCACACAGAATAGAATATGAACTGGAACCAGTTCATTACTCTGGTATTAAAAGACTATGATGGCAAGCTTTTGTGAAAAAGATCCAATTTAAACATCACATTCTTACTTGAACACTGAAAAATACAACCTTTTCATGTGGAACTAACTGAGCAATCAGCACAATTAGGATCTACAAAGCCACAGTAACTGAACATGCCTTTGTTGCTTGAGAACAAAGTACCTTGTTGGTGGAACTAGTGTTACAATTAGCAGGTTGCTTTGGGTGTTGATCTGCTGCATGCTGAGGAGACATAGAAGGGCCCACACTGCTGTCACATGCCATAGGTGTTTGGGAAACTGTGAGAAGGCTGAGAAAGATCCTACTTAATTTCCAGGCATGGGATGGAGACTGTTAAGCCATTTGGTGGAGATCATGTATGTTCAGCCTGCTGAGAAGGACTTGGTGTTTGGAGAATTGGCCAGCAAATTTTAAAAAGTTTCTAAAGAGCGTAAAAGTAATCTAAAGCGTAAAGTTGGAACACATTTTACTATATTTCAGTGGGGATTGGCACCAAGACAAAACATTGCCAAGTGAAAACTGGCAGCTCTAAAACATGAAGGTTCTTTGTCTGTTTAACAAATTAGTTTTAAGAATTTTCTGAGGGAAGAGACATTCATTTTCCCTTCACCTCATCCTCAGTAAGGCTGGTGTCTTTTAAGTTACCATATTTTAACTAAAATATTTTGGTTTTCTTAAAACTGGAGGAAAACATATTGTTTTTCCCATGAGTGATGTCCCCAAAAGTGCTGAACATTTCACCTATTCTTTTAATCAGTCTTAGGCAGATACCAAGCAGGAAAAATACAGGAAGGAGGAGAATAGGGAAGTGTCAGTAAAATTAAGCAGAGGCACTTCTTATAATGGTTTCTGGAATAGTGGGAACAAGCTGGGTTTATTTATCCCCTGTTCCAATATGCTAATTTTATTTTGCTTAGTCAAATTAGCTTTCTTCATCTATGTTATAACATGAACATTTGAATGGAGAAGAGATACTGCTGAAACATTATAGGCAACTAAAAAGGAACACAGTAGTAACTGTGGATTGGTTTTTTCCTGTAGGGGAAAAAAAAATACTTTTACTGATATTGTCCTTTTTTTTTCCCAATTTGACCCATATTTTTTCTCAATATGATTGGAAAGAACTTTGCCATTTTGTTAGGAGTTGAAAGCAAAATATGTAAAAATGTCATGCTGACATATCTCCAAGCTTGAGCAACTGCTGCTGCAATTATTCCTGTCTCTGCCGTCCCACAAGGCCTTAGCCTGCACTAGGCTTGGCCTGCCTAATCGCATTGTTCTGGCACAGCCTGGGATGAATGTTCCACTTTCCTCTGAAGATTATTGGTATATGCCAAAGAGCTCATGGAAGAACTTACGGAGGATCAGACGCTGACACAATTTGTTGAGGGGTCTTTCTGTGCAGACATGCCTCCCCATTGACTTATTCCCAGCAATCACAGAATGCTAAAATATATCAAGAGCGGTAAACAATCTGTGGGGAAAAACCCATCTCCTGAAATGCACCAGGTGTTGCGATAAAACCAGTGAACTGCATTAAGTTCGTACAAAAAAAATAAGGATAATGTCATCGAATCGTCATCATCAGAAGATCTCCAGTAGAACTCATCTGACAAAGGAGTGTTAAATTAGGGCATATAACAATGGTGCAAGAAGTTTGCCAGGAGATTTAGCTGGAAGAATGCTTCCATTTTCAGGCACTCCCCACAATGGCAAGAGCAAAAAGAAACTAAATTCCCAAACTGAAAAAAAATATGGGAAAATAACATTTTATCTATGCTGGCAGTTGGCTAACATTGTTATGCCATGTAACTATGTGGTTTCTCTGTTCTGGTAACCCCTGCCTGGGCATGGCTTGTATAGAAATGTTTGTTGATCTCATGAGTCATTCCCAGGAGATGGCAAACATGACTAGAAGACTGGAAGACAACACACAGGCTACAGGATGAGAACTAAAAGAGCTGAAGGATGATTGAAAAGCTGTCAAGAGAATATCTGTGCTGTGACTATGCAAGGAAAAGGACGTGGAGGAAAGATGCAGAACAGGATCACAGCAGCCTTTTGCTCCTGTTCCTCCACAGCTGCTGTTCCTGGGAATCATTTGCAATCCCACATAGAGCTGAGGGGAGACGGTTGTCTCACTGATGCCAGCCCCAAGACAAGGAGACCGGTAGTGGTCCTCCTGGCATATAACTGCCATTCTCCATTACACACGTACCATAGCACTTTTGTAAGCTGTGCAATAGTTTGCTTGGCTCGGGGTTGACATTGTCTTGCTATTTATGAAATCAATAAAAGCTTTTTGTTTATTGAGCATATGTTCTTGGTTAAAAGGTTTATTGAAGCACACTCGTCCTTCATAAAACATGTGGATGTCTTTTGGGACGGACAGTCAAATTTTTAATGTCACAGGAGGTCATATTCAATTACAAATACCATAGCATATTAACAACACATGTACAGCAGCTTCAAAATTGATAATGTGCCATTACTAAAGTTCATTAAAAGGGTTAGAATGTTTTTGTGAATCAATGCATGAAGAGGTACTTGGTCACATTTAATGCCTTTGCACCCTGCTTTTGAAGATAAAAGCCTCCACACACTTGCCCAGCTAACGGAGGCAGTGAGCAGGCACCTCTCCTCTCCCTCTGTACTCTGCTAGGAAGAGCTTTCTGCTATTCTGCCACCCACTGACTAGGCATTTGCCTTTAGAAACTTCTGAAGCACAATATGCATTGGTAACACAAGGCAGAAATTTCTCAAATGCTTCAAACCATGCCCTGACTTGTCTCCATTTTTCTATCCCTCTGCCAGTATTCATGGTTATATGCCAGCCATTGGTACTGTAGCTCAGAAGTTATTTTTCTCAGATTTCCACTTACTGAAAAACCTATCACCCTGAGAGCAGATAAAATCGGAGTTCTCAAAATAACAGTGCTATTAACATACCATTTAATGTCTACAGTGTGGGACTGTGGAAGGTGGGGGGATGCAATATTTATGCAACCAAGTGAGTTTTGAAACATCTTGGCATCAGAGACTATTCCAGTACTTTGTAGACCATGTAGCTTAAAGCAATTCAGGGAGAGAAATAAGGAAACATGTTCTCAGGTTCAGTTCAACATTTTGACAAAAGAGAAGCAAATGAAGAGAAAAACTTGGTCAATATAAGTCAATTATGCATTTTAAAACAATGTTTTCATTAAAATCTAAAAAAAAAAATTAATAATAAAGCTGCTTAAATCTACAAAGTATAATTTAATTTAGTGTTCAAATTTTACAAAAAACATCTTACTTTGCCTGAGTTTTGTTTTGTTGAGAAAGAAAAGCCACTAATCAATTGTTTGTACAGCTCTATCTGAGGCTGGCTGCTGTATGACATTTCCTGTTCGCTTTGTTTCAGTTCTAAACCTTTTTTGTACTTTCATACACTTCATCTTATTATCTCCATTTCATTCCTCACATTCCCTTTGAGATTAAAAAAAAAAATTATTTTCTTTTACTCACTTTGAATCTAGCAGTGAAAGATGGTAAGGAGATATTTTATATACAATCATAAAATCATGGGATGGTTTGAGTTGGAAGGGACTTTCATTGAGTTCCAACCCCCTGCGATGGGCAGGGACACCTCCCACTAGAGCAGGTAGCTCAAAAGCCCATCTGTCCTGGCCCCGAACACCTCCAAGTTATACATACATTCAGCCATGGTGTCACTGAAATTCCATTTCTGTCAGTAGTACAGTCAATTGAAAAGTCACCACATTCTTGCATTTTTCTTTATGGAAGAAAAAAAAAAGGAGATTTGGGAGTAAAGGAATGTAGCAGCAGAAAGGTTCACATTATAATAAGATCTAGATGAAAACCAGGACTTTCATTGTGCTACACAAAAAAAAAAGTAATATAAATTTTTTTATTTAAATTTTCAAATAAGTTTTAAATTTAATTGCAGTTTCAGGGCAGAGTTTAGTTGCTTTATGTATCAGTGGCTAGTAATAGTGAGTTTTACTTTAGAAAAAATAAACTTGGGTTTATTTTGGGCTCGTGAAGACTTTTTTCCTTACCATAGCACTGTCAGTATGGATTGAATAGGGTTTCTTTTTGTATTTTTCCATACTCTTTGCTCATTTGAAAAGCATCAACGAAATTGTCATTTTTTTAAATACTGACATGGAAGGGTCACTGTTACAAGTCAGAAGTTAAATAAACTCTTCCACACAGAAGTTTTATTTTTCTAATTACAGTAATTTCTGTGATGTGTGCGGTCAGATGCTGAAGTAAGGTTTGGGAAGATTTTCTAGCTCTAGTGGATGCTAAATACAGGAAGGCATTACATCTTTTGTTTGTGAAATTACAGTGCTTTTAAAAGTGTTTTCTTTTGGATTCTTGGAAAACTCTGGGAAAGTCTGACCTGTGTCCAGCAAGGATACCTGAGTAGGGAGACATGTCAGTGTACTTCAGCTTTGTATTCCTGTTGCCTGGAGCAGTGACTCATGAAATACATGTACCTACAACATGCTGGCTCCTCTGGAAACCCTGCTGACTCCCTCCCTGTGACTCTCAGTGGGTGGCCTTTCCAGGGGACTGTGGGGCCGCAGGGCTGCCCAGGCCTGAGGTGCAGGGACAGACAAGGGGTGATGCAATGACAGCAGCCCTCGTGTTGGCCAGTGAACACTAGGGACTCCTGGATCTGGGGCACCCTGGTAGCCAAGCTGTCCTAGACCCATGTGGCTTTAGTCCCCCTCTGATGAGAATATTTTAAAGTCAATATTCCTTCCTATGGCAGAAGGAAACAGGCCCCCTCAAAAAAATTCATCTCTTTCTGGTTATCCCTTTTAAAGATGTTAAAAGGAGTGTAGGACCGCAACACAGTGTAATCCTGATGGATACCAGTGAGAAATGGGTACCTAACCACTTGAGGTGCCTTGGAAAATCCCAGACAATTCCAAAATCAAGCAATACTCAGCTGTCATCATACATTCCAGTAAAGGCTGTGTCTCTCATTTGCAGGCTCCAGGCTGTCTGTAATAATTTGTGTCTCTCTTTTTACCATGGGAACAGTGCTGCTTCAAGGAACAACGACACGTTCCTGGTGCATTACAAAGTAAAACCCTTGCTGCTCTGAATGCGCCTGTGGCCTGAAATGTGGGGACAACAGATCCCTCTGAAGATAGGTTTATACTTTGGGTGTCAAAATGTTTCTCAAGGACTGGGCTTCCTGTTTAAGCTTTTGCTATATTCCCTGGTTTGTATTTTACCACTCATTTTTTCCATCCTTCTGCAGCTAACTATTTTTCATGAATATCTAGTCAGCAGGAACCCACCCTGCTTCAACTTTACAAGAATTTTGACAATTGAAATTCACCCCATCATGTGTTTCAAAGCAAATCTCAACAATTCTTCAACTATTGGTAACTGTGAATTGCTGGAACATCTGACCCAAATTATGGCTTCAGCTGGCCAGAACAGGAATTTGCTCAATTGAAATCAATTGCTTCCAAAGAGTTTGTGTCATCCATGCAATATTCTTAAATGCAAGTTTGAAGACCAGATTGGTAAAAACTGTTTATCATTTATTACCAACTAAAGACTGTGATTTCCTCCACTATTTTCAAAACAGATGGAAAATTAGTTTCCCTGAAATTTCATTTTTTTATGGGAATGTGTCAATTATGATGCAAAATTTCAAATTAATAATATTGGAATGACTTAAAATGAAAATAGGACAAATAAGGAAATTTCTGTCTTTGGGTACATTTTTCTCTCTCCAAACTTTTTATTCCAGATTTTGTTTATTTATTTAAATTTTGACTTTTCATCATGAATTAGAATGAAAACATGATTCAAAATGCAAGAATTTGTCTTGAAATTGAATTACTTACTTTCACCAGCTCAGAATTTGATCACAGCTGAATTGTTGCATCAGATTCCAAAGAACAGACTGCAGTTTGTCTCCATCTCCAGACACATGTGCTATCTTCATATCAGGCTGTCTGAAGCTGGGTTATTACCCATCTGCTATACTGAGAAACTTTTGGTGAGATCCCGTGTTCCTCTAGGCAGATGGAGTGCAGTCATAGCTCATCACTGATTTCAGCTCTAGGGCACCTTCTGCCATCCTTTCATAGATACACCATGTTCCAGCTCTCCCAGGAATTAAAACTACTGGCACAGGTCACTCAGTGCCCTTCTTGCTAGTCTTATTACTGAGAGATCCACCTATACGTGGGAACTCATATCTTCCTTC
Source organism: Thinocorus orbignyianus (assembly GCA_013400375.1). Classification (NCBI taxonomy): domain Eukaryota; kingdom Metazoa; phylum Chordata; class Aves; order Ciconiiformes; family Thinocoridae; genus Thinocorus; species Thinocorus orbignyianus. The sequence continues at coordinate 116,952 of VXBW01007289.1, read as the reverse complement.
AGGGTAACAGTAAAAAAAGATACAAGGCAGGCGCCACAAAGGATGCCTTAAACACTTTAATATCCTAAGAAATTACACATGAAAATATCCTGCGCTGTTATGTCTGTTGTGGTTTTGTGTATGGTTGGACTCAGTGATCTCAGAGGTCCTTTCCAATCGTGACAATTCTGTGATTCTGTGATCCCTGTCTGCATGTCAGAGGCAGCAAACACAGTAAGAGCTGTGACAGAGACCTTGCTGTGCTGTAAAGCCCCACTTACATGTCCTGTGAATACACACAAGCTCACTGCAGAGTAGACACAGTTCTGCAGTAACTGTTCAGACTGTTCAGACTCAGGGTCTGACTGTGTCCTACATCTCTTGTTTTATTAGCATCTCAGTGTCTTGATATTTTTTCCTGGGTTTCCACACAACAGTTCATGTCTTGGTCAGACACTGTGCGTTGTGGCAACAAACAACTCTTAACAACACCTTGTAAAGCCTTGTGAAAGCAATACTGTCAGATGCACTTCATTAGCTGCCCTGACAGCTGTCGCCTTAGGAGTAGACTCAATCCAGCTGCCATAGCATGCAGCCACAGTGAGACAGGGTTGCTGGGAGGCCACCCATGCCCAGAGATGGAGTGATATGAGCATCGACATTTCTTGCACTTTGTCCTCTTCAAGTCAGGATATCGTTTGAGGTTGGAGGAAACCAGGAAGTAGAGGAAGGTTGGGGTGCAGGTCCCTAACCTTAGGTGTCTACTGCCAGTTTACATATAGGACCTACATGAGCTTGTGCAGGGCAAAGAGACAGAGGATTTTATATGTTTCTCTCCCTCAGTCCCATTTGGCTTTAATCCATCTGCACCCAACTCTAGCCACAATACCATCCTTCATGCTTTCACAGCATGAGTCCTCCACCAGTGACAATGGTCTCCTGGTGCCAGATCAGGTGCTTATCAAAACTCTTCCTGCCTCTACAGGATCAGACCTTTCCACATCATGGCTTGTCTGCCAAGAATCATCATCCAAACAACAAACAGGTCGTGGCTGGCAAAAGGAATGGTATTTGGTGACACCACTTGCCTTTCTGTCTTTCCAACCCACCTCAGTGTTTCTAAGTTGAAGCATGTAGTTATTTTCAAATCTATTTTATAAAAAACAACAGTTACACTAAGCAAGGATTTAAGACCTATTAATTTACTTGCTGCAATGATAAGGTTTAAAATTAATTTACTCGAGCAAATCCTTGTACCAGCATGTCAGCATCATGTTTTAGCCAACAACTGGTGCCATGTCTTATCTAGATCTCCAAGGCAAATTTCCAGCATGTTATTTAGGAGTGAAGGAATTGCTGCATGGAAGAAGGTCCAGAGTCCCTTGGCCCATAGTAGCAGCTGATGTTAAGTGCATGAGAGAAACCCTGCAGTTGCACTCCTCATGCCCAGCCAGGGCTTCTCTTGGCAAACGAGATGTGAGAGGTCTGTTTTCAATGGTAAGGCCCAAGGATGCTGCTTCAGAAACATCTCTTATGATTAATGTTAATGGAAGTTTTATCCCCATGTGTCCACTCAGTATCTAATTTTTGTATGAGTTGTTGGTCAGAGTAACAACTGTCTTGGCAGAGGGTTATGATTCTGAGCTTAGGAGCAAGGAATCAGGGGTATGTTTGGTCTCACCACATCCTGACGAAGATATACTCAACTGGTTTTTTTTTGATGTATCTGAAGATGGGATCAGGGTGATATTTTTTTCTGGTTTTTGCCTAATTTTACTTGTCTAGTCAATGTATTACGGGACTTGTCTCTATACTTCAAGCCTGACTACTCAAAATTTTACAGGCTGAAGAGAATAACTGCTGTGCTTGTTGGGCCAGTGATGATGCTGGAGATTAGTGACTAGAAACCATTCTAGTTTCAGTAGTTTGTCTGAGGCTTGACAGTTGGCTTCTTTCTAGTCTCTATAAAAAGTGTCCTGTGGACAATTCAAAGTGTGGGTCTCTGCAAATATGTCTTTCCAGAGAGGGACTCTTCTTTTCATAGTGAGTGTTCCAAGAGATGATAAATTTATATTTTGTGCCAGAGGTGCACTTGGGTAAAGACAATTGCACTGACTGCTTTACTGAGTAGGGAAGGGAACTTTTTCTTAGTTGTGGTGTAGAGATTGCAGCTCTGGCTTGATTTGATTTCAGTTCAGGAAGTTATTCCAGGTTGTTTATTGGTGTTTTGAGTTCCTCTTTTGATCAACATAATCTTTTCTTTAATTAATGTTTATGTTTTTTCTTCTTATAATGTTTATGTTTCTTCCATAGGGATAATTTGTTCTTTTGGCAAATTGTTTAATGACTGACCTTTTATTCTGGGGCAGTGATTTGAAACACTCTTAACTAGATATTACATGGGAAACATTTTGGAACTGCATCCTCTCTGCTCAGTGATTTAGTCTTGGCTGATATTTGGTGACATTTCCTCTCTGAGGAAAGACAGTATAACTCAGAGTTTTAGTGCCACCTCATTGGACAGGTTTTAATGCAATAGTAGATAATTTATTTTCTATCTTTATTGTCTCTAACAGAACTGTAGATAAGAGTTTGAACTGGTACTTTATACTCATGTTTTCTTTCAAACGTTTTCCTCCCATGACTCTCTAAGACTCATCTTATATAAAGTATGTAATTATGGTACTGATGGAATTTCTTCTAAAGAGATAGGTCTGCTTTGAGGGATGGTTTTTCCTCCACTTAAGCGGTGCTGGGAAGTAGGAAAGGGTATATTAATTTTCTGTAAACAACGCGTGGCCTAGACAGCCCTGGGTCTTTGTCACTGTGTGGAGAAGATCTGGGATCCACAGATCTGGCAAAACTCCCTTTTGATGTGACCTTTGGCACTACCAAGAGCACAAAACAACAAAAAACAATCTTATAGAAGATGTGGGATGCCAAAGTTTTGGGTAAGTAATCTGGATTTGGCCCCTGTGCCCCTCAAATTTCTGCATGAGCTCCCTTCTCCCTTGCTCTGGGCTAAAGTGTGGGACACAGAAGGCAAATGGCAGTGTCAGGGGCCTTGGAGATCAGTTCTTCTAGGACCTACATGTTGCAGAACATGTGTTAACTGCTGACTTGCCATCATCGAGATCCTCACAGTATCTCAGCTTTGGACCTGTAAGGATTGGACAGAAGTTGATTCTCTCCTCATTGACCCTTGACTCAAGCAGCTGTGTTCCCGGGACAGCAACCAGCACTAGTGGTTTGCCACTTGAATTTCACAAGATCTGTTAGTCTGTTTTTTCAGGCCATACGAAAGAGACTTTGAGAACAGTTTTGCCACTTAGTTATGACCAGGCCTTTATCCTGGGGCTTAAGGAGAGATAAAGGAACCTCTGGGGGATGAAGCAGTGAAGGATTTTGTCCCTTCTCTGGTTGTCATCTTTAGGCAAAGAATTTGGCAAATAGGCTGCAAACTGTGTGTGGTTTGGCTATGAACCCTCATAATTCTTCCTTTGTTCTCAGCTGGTTTTCCCTCTGGAGTGCACAACTTTTGCCTAAAACACATGTGGTTCTTCCACTGGGCTGATTTCTGTTGATGGGGGATGTGTTTTGATTATGGGGGCTGAGGGTTCTTGATCTGTATTCCAGGTGCTTTTGGAGTCAAGGCTGCATTTGTCTCCTGTGTTCAGTAATTGTATAATGCCTAGAAAATGAGGAAGTGCTTGGCTTTTGCTGAGTTATTACAGTTTCTTTTTAACTGAGTCTTGGTAAGGAATAGTGTGAAATTGCCTTTCTGGCCTTTTAATATTGCTTGGTTTAGGGTGTATCTAAGTAAGCGAAAGTATCTGAAAAGGGTATCTGAAGAAATCACTATCAGCTGCAAAGGAGAAAGTTTTCTCTCTAAAATAGGCGAAGAATGAGTTAGAAATTGCTCAGATAATTTATAAGTTTTCAAATGTACTAGGACTGATAAACCTTAGCCTGAGATCCTGAAGACTAGGTGGAAGTAAACTCAGAGAGATGCAACCTCTGCAAACCCACAGAGAGCAAACAAGGTGGTCTGAAGATGAGAAAATGGAGAATGTAGCTGATAACTTTGAAAAGCATAGAATAGAAATGGAAAATTATCAACTGACCAATCAAGATTTTCTCTGGACAAAATATTGATGGAAAAAATTGAACAAACTGTATCTGGAAGACAAAGACAATGAGTGTTGGCTAAGATAGCTTGGTCAAGGATAAATAATGTTAAGCCAGTTTGCTTTCCTTCTGTAATAGGGATAACAGGTCTTGTGGAAGAGGCAAAAGCAAGAGTTTCCACATTCCATGATTCTAGATAGGCCTTCCTTAGCACTATTTTATTTGGTATTCTTATTATAATTCAGGGAAGCATGCTTTAGATGAGTGGTTTTGTCTGTTCTAATTTAGATCCATAAGGAAGCTCACAGTCTTCCATAGTAAATTTTAGTTACTGAAAATATGCCTAGTTCTCTTTGCTACATTTCAGAAACACTGTAAAGATAGCCTATGTAAAGCCTAACCAGAGATTTCAAAATCACTGGTCTACACGAAATTTGCATAGGGCCAGTACAAAAATGATAGCACACGTGACTGCAGAGTAGCCCCTGGTGGTCTAGTATTAAAATGTCAGTCTCACAGAGGTGATTTCTTTGGAATCTCTTCTAGGTTTGGTCTGTCACTAGGTGAGGAACCAAAAGTATATGTGTCTCTAGAGTCAGAAATCATAGCTGGGAATGCTGTGAAGCATTCTCCAGAAAACAATCTGAGAGGTTTTTAATAAGCTAATTGAAGAAGCTGAGCTCATCTCAACAGTGGTGTTCTGGTGGCAATAAAGCAAATATTGTTCTTGTAAAAGCAAGGCTATAGACTGCAAGACATTAGAAATTACCATTCTACTCTATTCAGTGCTTGGTAATGACTTAGCTGGAATATTGCCTGTACTGGTCTGGCTTATATCCCTGCAGATGGAGAAAGTAAAGAGAAGACCAGCACAAATGACCAGTGGTCTAGAAAATATGATTTAAGAAGACAGATTGAATGAATTGGGTTCTTAGGCCACAGGAAAAGAAGACTGAAGAAGTATTGAAGATCTTTTATGTCATTGAAAACATGGAAAGAAATAATCTGTTTTCCGTATTCACAATGAAAAAGAATTCACTTAAGTTACTGCAAAGGATATTCAGAATAAATATTAAAAGCATTACAGTATTAAGGGTTACGAAGTAGAGCCTGTGGGTTCCCCAGTGCTGCAGGTCTTTGAAACACAAGTCTGCCAGGAAAGGTGCACATGATGCAGCCTTAGGGCAATGAACCAACTGGTCTCAGAAGACCCTTTACAGCGTTTATTTCTAGGAGCTGGTGAAGTTGTCCAGTTTAAGCTAAGATAACATCTGATAGTGGATTTCAGCCAGCCCATGTGGCCAGCTATCTCCAGTTTAAAGAGAAAGGATAATTTACAAAAGGCAGTTCTTTGTAATACTGATTTATAGTACTACAATCAGGTTTTTATATAATTTTACTTGAAAATGACATAGATGAGACTATTTATAAATCCAGATTGCAGCTGCTATTTGTTTTGCACCTGGGCTATATTTCAGTTGTCTTGAACTTTTTATTACTTTGTGCATTTTCACTGTTAAGGATCTGCTTATATATCGTTATGTGCCTTGAAAACCTTGAATGAACTCAGAGGGGCGTAGTCCATCTGAATAGCTTTTATAATCAGCAAACTTTGCTGCCTCACTGTCGATACACTTCTGATTGTTTATGTATATTCTGAAGAGCACAGGCCCTACCACTGATTCCTGAGGGATTCCAGTGATGTCCTTTCTCCACTGAGATAACTTTGTTTTCTGTCATTCAACCAGATACTAATACATAAATTACCTTCCTTCTAACCCTCTGGCACTTTTATTCTTTTTTAAAAGCTTTAAAGGAATCTAACAAACATCATAAGTTTTCTCTATACAATATGGGACCTTTCCCAATATACCTTATGTAACTGTATGACTACTTCTAGTTTTATCCTGTGCCATGTCCCTGAGTGGGAGTTGGGACAGGTGATCTTTTTCCTGGATTAAAAATTAGTGCCATATCTGTCATATTCCACTCCTGTGGCACCACAGCTGAGGTAGTATGTTTGGCTGGATTATGTATCAATTAGTAGTTTCATGACTTTATATCTGAGTGTTAGCTATATTCAGAACTCTGCTGTGAATACCTGCCAGCCACCCCTAATTTGTATTACCAACTATGAAGTTTCATTTATTCATTAATTTTAGGAAGTTTCTTTGCCATTAAGAAAGGATGAACTCCAACACAGTGAACACCAAAGCCTTTTTGCTAACCTTATTGCCATGGCATGTTACTTGTCTTGCTTGTTCCTTTCAATCCTTGATATCATATCAGTCCCACAAACTTTTGGCTGATTTCTGTTAGAGGAACATGTATCATGTTGGATCTGACAGCTCAAGAGAGGTGAGGCTGCCACAGCTCCGTGCCCCGGGTCAAATCAGTAGCAAGACTGGAAAGGTATTCCCAGTAGGTGCATATACACAAAGCAGCCCAAGTTTCTTAAATCCTTGCCAAATCTCTTTGGTTCCTTCCCTAAACATCTTGTAATAAGTCCCATACAATTCCAAACTGGTCTTCAGCCCCATGCAGTGACCCCCACAGTTCACAGGAGATCTGGAGAGATGCTCCTGATGACACCTTGTGATGGTTTTCAAGTCTGGACACTAAGGGCTAATGCCCTCCTGGGACAGCCTTGGGAGAGGCCTAGAGAAGTTGTTCCCTCATTCCTTAGGGATCCTTGATTTGGGTTGCCACCTGCAGTTGTTCCTCTGGCATGTGGACACAGGAATTTGGTGGGCTAATAACCCTGGTGATGGGCCTGGGAGGAGCTGGACAGGATGTTACATGCCCTCCTGCCCCATCTCTGTGTGCTTCTTTGTGGGTGTGCAGAGAAGCATTTATTATGTAACCTAACAGTTTCCTGCTTATGATGTGTTTAAAAACATTTAATATTAGTTTTTGCCTTTGTTGGCTTGCTCTTTAAAATCTTTTATCTGGCCCAACTTTTTTTTTTGTTTGTTTTCACATTTAACTTGACAGACATCATACTTTATTCCTTGCTTGAAACAGCCTCTCTCTTCTCTTGGTAAACTTTTATTAGCTTCTGCTGTTTAACCACACTGGCTTCTTTGACCATCAGGGGTCTTTCAGAGTTTTTATTCATTAGAGAGATACATTTATTCTCAGCTTCTAAAATTGTGTCCTTAAGCAACCTCTTGTATGCTCTTTACCTGGGAAGACCATGGAATAGATGTTCCTAGAAGCTATGCTAAAGCGCATGGAGGACAAGGAAGCGATTCAAGACAGCCAGCATGGTTTCACCAAGGGCAAGTCCTGCCTGGCCAACTTAGTGGCCTGCTGTGATTCAGACTCTACATCAGTGGACAAGGGAAATGCTACAGATATCATCTATGTGACTTCTGTAAGGCCTTTGACTAGATCCCTGGAAACATTTGCGGTCAGGCTGGATGGGGTTCTGAGCAATCTGATCTAGTTGAAGATGTTCCTGCTCATTGCGAGAGGGTTGGAGTAGATGATGTAAGGTCCAACTCAAACTATTCTGTGATGCTAAGCTTATAAGCATATTATCCGCAGTTTCCTTTTAATTTCTTATCAAACAGCTTCTTCACTTTTACACAAATCTCTTCTTAAAACAAACAAACAAACAAACAGTTTTAAGTTATTATTGTGGAGGTTTTGTGTGTTTGTCTTATTTTTATTCCTGCCAGAAGGCTGGATTTAATACATTATGATCCTTTTTATGGAGTACTACTTAAATAGTTACCCACTGTACCACGTGCACCGCTCAGGACTGAATCAAGAGCTGTGTCTTTGCTGCAGATCCTCTAAGGTTATGGCTACAGCGTGACTTTAATCACTTAAATTAATCTGTGCTGCCACTGAAGAGGGTGGTCTTGTCTTTCTTCTCTGCTGTTGCACCTTCTTTTTGCATCAGGAAACAGAGAACTAACTCAGTAAAACTATATGAAACTTAACAGTGCCATTTAAAACCTGCTGTCGTTTACTTTGGGAACAGCCTGTTAAGCGGGGAGTTGAGCCATCAAAAGCTCCAGCTCAGTGGCTTTTGGGTTTGACTGGGCTGAAAGGGCTGTGAACAGCAAAACTTTAAAAACATGGCTTAGGCTCAGCTCTGGTCAAAGTTCCTGGTCCCATCTTAGAGCAGACCCCTTGGGCCACGTGTCCTTTGATCTGTCACTTGCCTTGGTTGAGCAAGAAGCAAGCAACTGACTTCTAAGAAAGCTGGTGTAAAGGTAGAGAAGATTTATCAGGAAGAGGTTCAGCACCTGTTGGAGCAGCCTTTTGTGCTTTTAGGCAGTTCACCAGGAAGGGTTTTGGCCTCTGCAGCTGGTAATTTTATTGTAAAGAGAAGGAGATAGAAAACATCACACTTCTTACCAGCTTTGCCAAAAAGTGCTTGCAAACAACTTCAAAGGACACCCCCTCCCCCCACCCCCACCCTCCATGCTCAGAGTGCAAAACATCTCTTGCTAGGGAGTTAAACCAGACCGGTGAAATAGGGAGAGACATCTTCTTTGATCATTTGTTGCTCAAACTCCTCAGTAACAGTTTCTAGGTTAATTAAATGTTACTTTGTACTGACAACAGCCAAACTTGTGTTCAAGCCTCAGACTTCGTTTCTGTGGCTGAAAGCTTGTGCTCTCTCGCAGTCAGAGCACAAGATAGAAGCCTTCCAGCTAAGTAACACACAAACATAACAGCAAACAGCAAGGTATGACATCTGCCTTCCTGGCTTATGTATTGGTAGTGGAGGAATGAGCTTCCCATGTCAGAGAGTAGGTTATTTTTTCAGATTTAAAATCGTGAATGCATAACCCTCCAATCCATTTCTTTTCTTTAAGAGAAAGAAGCATGCATTCAGTTTGTATGAGCTTCTCCCCTTTTTTTTTCCATCTGGTCCATGATCAAACTGGCTCAGTGAACTCACTTTCTCTACACAAAAGAAGAAGTGAGAAAACAAGTCTTGCTTATTGCTTTTACGATTAGGAGTAAGAGGAATGAGTGGGTTGTAAATGGAGGGCTCTGGCTGCTCTGCTCCTTTCCGGTTGCTTTCCCATGTCTCTATGTCAAGTCTTGCAAAGTTTAATGGTAATACAAAAATTCTGCTGTCATGGGAAAACCATTATTTCTATGAAGTGCTACTTAGAGTCTATCTGAAGTAGTTCCCGTCATAGGGCAACACTTAAGACAGAGGTTCAGTTGTTACTTGGGCAGCCTCTCCTTTACTTGTGCTTTGTTCTGGGCAGTTATTCCAAAGATTTCAGAAGGTTTCAGCTGCAGGAATGAACTGAGCTTAAAAATACCCTGTGGTGCTATGAATGTCAAGTACCTGTATTGACAAGCCTGACTGTGAGTGCTACCCCTGGAAAAGTGTTTCTTTTCTATAGTTTGAGACACCACAGGAAGCATCAGATGCTGCAATGCAAATACTAACTAATGACTGGCAGCATCTCCAGAACAGATCTGATGCAGCCAGATTTGGTGAGGTTTAACTGACAAATGGACATCAGGGTCCTAATTTCTAAAATATGCATATGGAGAGGCACACACTAACTGAGCTAGCATATGCAGAGTGGTCCTATTCCCAGAATTGCAAACTATGCATGTCCAAAAATCACAAATCAGGCTTTTCCTTTATATAAAGGAGCTAGTTTTAAAGTAATGAGATTAAAAAGAGAAAATACAAATGAGATTTTGCTTGTTTGAACCCTTTAATCAAAACCAAGTAACAACTTCCAGCTTCTCTCTAGCTCATGGCAACTAGAAACTGAGTTATTACTTTTAATCAGCCTGGGATTGTCATGTGTTCACTGGACTGTGGGAGTCGGGGCTCTAAGAGACCCTCTGCTAGCATGATAATTGCAATAAAATGTCTTGGTTCCACAGAGCACGCCCTTGGCATCGGAAGGACAGATCTGCTTATGAATATCATTCTAAACAGCTGTTGGATTAAATTCTCTTCTTCAGCTATTTAAGTTGAGGAAACTGTGTGTATCTCTGGGGATGGGCTCAGACCTGTCACACCAACAAAGACAGTCCTGCTTTTGGCCTGACCCGTGAGGGTCACGGAAAACCATTGCAGGGGTTTGTACCCACTACAATGCAGGATTTCTGCTGTCTTTGTGCTTGGGAAGGTGCAAACAGCTGACAGTGCAGGACCTTTTCCAATCAGCCTGGTCTCTTTTAAAGTATCTGAGAGCTTTGCAACCCTTTAGAGTTGGTATTTCCAGAGAGAACTGCAAGTCAGCTTTTAAATCAGTATGTGGAGAATGAAACCCTGCTGATGTTGTGACCACCACATGTGTTTCTGCATAGAGACATGACCTTAGGACATCTATTTCAGTGGAGGTGAAATGCTGGTAGTTTTAGCCATAAAAGTGGGAGAGGAAGGTAAAATGAAGGCTGTGAGCATGTGGCCAACCTCAGTATCTCAGACTCAGTTACAAAAAAATTGTGCCTTTTCTTTGTGAGGTTTCTATTGGGGCAGTTTTATTCCAAGGCAACCATTTTAAATATCTATAACAGGGTCAGGAGCTACCTCCCTTGGGCAGAGGCAGCTCAAATGCAGCTCTCCCAAGCACAGAAGAGACCAGGCAGGAGGAAGCATGACTCAGAAGGCAAGCAAGGCTCCAGTTTGTGTTCCCAAAACTGGTTTTGCTTTTCATCCAAAGTCTAGAGTGCAATGTGTATGCAGTCCTGCCCTCTGTGCCCCGAGTGCACTCAGTGATTCTTCAGCTCCAGGCTCGCTCTTACTGATTCTCTCTGATGTGGGTTTGAACATTCTCCAGCTGAGAAAGGCTTAAAATGCATGTGTCTCATTTTCTGAGCATGTGTTCAAACCACTAATTTAAGATGTAGGCATTAACACTATGTCTTTTTTGCCTTTTTTTCTTTTTTCTTTTTTTTTTTTTTTTTTCTTTTAAAGGGTGCATTGTTACCACCAGCCCTCAAGAGAGGACCCATGTTGGGTTGCCCAAGGTCTGAAGAGGGGCACTAACACTAGACCTTTCCCAGCATGTCTCCTGGTGGCAAACTGTAGAGGATCCCTGACCCATAGTACACCAGGTTTCCAATCCTCTTTAAACGGTGCCAAATTTTCCACATCTTCTGTATGAAAAGTATGAGCTCCAGGTTTTGGCTTTCTTGTTGATGCAGCCTTGCAGTCCTGTAACATATGCAGGAGTTCAGAGGCAGTTGTGCTGGCAGAGTATTAAGGACCATGGCCCCACTTTCAACTCCAACTCACAGACCAGCACTCTGGTGGCTTTCTGTCAACATCTACTGCATGGTGATGCTCGGCTTCAAACAGGGCAGCCTGGAGCTGTTACCTCTTGCTTCTAGGGAATAATCACAGGCATTTAAAAGGAAATGAAGTGTGTTCTAGAGCCTTTAAAATCATCTCGTTGAACTTTAATAGAAATGATGCTTCTGCTGTCAGATACTCCATTATTAAAATACCATCAGAAGCAACATGGTTAGTGAAATTATACATTTTAATAGATTGCTATCGCATAGCAAGTGCCTGATTAGTTTCCTTTTTAATAAATAATCTAAGCCTTTTCCAAACAGATTTAAGAGGCTAACCTGACTTGAAAGTTTCAAAAGAGAAAGCACTTTTTTAATGCAAAGCAGTCTTGTCTAGGGATTTAATTTTAGGACACTGTTTTTGTAGAAGGAGATTTACCATTGCTAAGAAAACCTTGTGTACTGTCACTCTAAATATAGATCTGCTTGCTGGAGGAATACTGAATATTCTGTTCCGATCTCCAGGACAAAAAATATTTTTACTTCGGCATGAAGAAATACTCAAACTTCAATCCTTTAATGGTTCAAGGTAAGACAATTATTTTGCCCATTGCAGACAGAAAATTTTTTTCCTCGGCTGATACAGAATAATGTTTTCTTATTCCAGGGCAAATATACAAATGGTATTCCTTCTCAGTTTAAGGATTTGCCGATGCTAAAAGAAGAAATGTAACAGATAAATGTTTATTTTGTCATAGATAAAGTGTTGCTTTATTCTCTGAGCACAACGTCACATCCAAATAACATCTCAAATTCCCAGGGCAATGCAACAACTCAGTCAAGTTCCCCCAAAATCCAAGGGGATTCAGCACACAGGCCACCATGGGAGTGGGGTCATTCTCTGAAGACAGCAAATTCTGTGTTATATTAAAAATTCCTGTGCAACCTTTTGTTGCAAGGCCTCTCCTGCTTTTATAAGTTCTCTGAAGCTGATGCCTGCATAAGTAATGTTACTCCATGAGCAGCAGGACTGATGAAGCCTGGTTTCATGTGGATTCACCTCCCTACTTGAGCCATTCTGCAGACTTTCTAGAGGGTCCCCATCTCCTCCTCCCTCCTTTCCCACAGTGCAGGCCAGCTTTTCCCTGCTGGGGCTGCACTTATCTTCCCCTTGCTGCCTTCTCCAGACATTGCCCTTGGCACCCCAAGCCTCTGAGGCACTCAGCAAGAGCTTCAGCCCTTTGTGGCAGGCTGGATGAGTATAACGTTGCTGCTCTGATGGGAGAAGCAGAGATAGCAGTCCCTCATCATCCCTTCAGGTCTTGGGCTGAGCCAGGCATGCTTGGAGCCAGAATCTCCAGCTCTGCCTTTCCACCAGGGATGCTCTCCCTTGTACCAGAGACCAAGGCAGCCGTTGGTATGGTACCTTCCTTCAGTATGAGGCAGAGGCTGTGAGAATCTGTCTATGAGGGATATTGCTCTTTGTTCACAGGATTTTTTTCCTTAGAAATATTTCACAGCTATGAAAGGAGAAAAATTGCTCATGCCATCAGTTCCGTCTGCAAACTCTCTCCCACTTCTTGGCAGTGGAATTTACTAGTGGTGCTTTGGCACCATCGTGCACTCCCAGGATGAAAAGATCAGTTGTTCCAGTTATTTCTAATGAACATACCATTTTAAATAAGTTTTCCACATAAATTAGACTTTTACACTCTTCAGTAGTGCCAGATGGACCGAGCCATCTGTCAGAGATTAGCACTCATTAAAGGACCACTTAGTATTAAAAAAATAACAATAATTTAGCATTCCATGAAAATTTTTGCTTTGTGCATTGGTTGAACTAAACAATTGCATGTGAAGCTGCTCTTGTTTTCAAAGATCAGCATTTGTGACTGCTTGTATAATACTTTACTGAATTGGAAACAAGATCGTTGCATGATTAACCATTTTTACAGCTTGGGGACATTTCTGAGGGTTTCTGATCTGGGATGATGCTGCAAATGCTGCAAAAAAAATTTGGAGAGCAAGAGACAGCATGGCAATTATACAGCCATGGGCAAGTAACAAACCAATCAGAGATTGTTGCAGGAAAGGGTAAAGCTCTGAATGAAGTGTCTGTCCCTTTGAATTGAGAACAAGAACCTGTAGAAAAGTTAGCAATAACATTGTTTAGCTGATGAGCATTGCTGGTTTTTTGCAGCCTCCCTCCTGGGGATCTCATTTGTGTTTTCTCTCCTCACTGTCCACCACCAGCCCAAAGCCTTGCACCAAGAGAGCCCAAGCCCAAGCCTTGCACCTCTACCCCTTGCAGGAATGGCTGGGAGAGAGGCCCTGTGACAATGACAGCATATGCTGGCACCGCTCTCCTCAGGCCACTACAGCCACCTCCTGCCTTGGGAACTGTTCCCCCTGGCCGCTCTTTCCAGCCACAGCCTAGGTCGCCACCCAAACAGTGGTGCCTGGGGACTTGCAAGGGCTGGCCACCCATGAGGGTGCCACACTGCTGGTGCTGCAGTCGTGAGGAGGAGCATAATCTTCAGTAATAAGGACAGCCAAAGCTAAACTCCCAGGTCTCCAAAAGCTCAGGCTGCCTTTTCAATGTTAGCAGTGCAGTGTAATAACTTCCTGGCAGGAGTTTGTTAAATGGGGTTTGGCTTGTTAGGTACAGATATCTGGGTAGTCTCTGCGTTATGTTATACTTTATGGCCACTGGAGATGGGACTGACTTATTCAACCAGGTAGTCCTTTCCCTCCCCATCATTCTAGCACTTAAATCTATTAATGCAAATAATAACAGTGTTTGTTTGTTTTCTGTTTCAAGTCAAATGTGATTGGACAGCTGACAGAACTGCTAGCAAAAGACTGAGGTTTCAGGGTACTAAAAAAAGAGAAAGCTACCTAAATTTATCTAAAAAGACTGTTTAAATAAATTAAATTTTTCATACTTGTTGGCCTAATGAAATTCCCCATAGCTTCTGCCGGTGGTAGAAATCCCTATCTCAGAGCTGGATGAGGTTACCTGAGAATTTTGGGGGGTGGCCAAGGTCACATAAGACTGACCAAGGGCAGACACAGTGCCCCGCTTTATAAAGGGGCTACAGATGAGCAAGACAACTGAAGACCATTGGCTTAACTTCAGTGCCCAGAAAAAAACACTATAAGAACAAACCAGGCTGCTTGCAGATACATAAAAGACGCCAAGCAGATGAGTGACGGCAAACGCAGGTTAATGAGGAACTAATATGAAACAGGTTCTTCCTGTGAGAGTATAAAAGTGGAAACTCATTCTGCGTAAGCAGCAGATGTGCTTTGACTACAATAAAGCTTTGACTTGCTCTCACACGGCATGCTTGTAAGGCAAAGCGAGTTGAATCAACGTGACACTGTCATAAGGAAAGTTCAGAATTGGTTAGAAAACTTGTTTCAGAGAGTCATTGTCAGTAAATCTCAGGTCAAACTGGAAGGTTGCGTCAAGCATGGATTTCACAGAAGCCAGTCTATGGTACTGTACTGCATCTTCATTAATGCTTTGGATACTGAGAGCCTGGAGTACAATTATTAAATTTACAGATGATGGCTAGGGTGGAAGGACTTCCAGTACATAGGAGACAGCCCAGGAATTCAAGATGATCTAATCAAACTGGAGAAACTATCTAAAAAAACAGAAGGCGGTTTGATAAGGACAAGAGAAAGTGCAAACCTGGCATGGATTTCTGGATGAGCTGACATTTGACAAGGCAACACCTGGCTGCACAGCTGTTCTGCTGAATTTGGGTGTTAGCATGTGTCACAGCACCTTGCTGCTGCAGGGAAGGGTGAGCATCATACTGGGTCACACCACGCAGTGGAGAGATGTGTGAAACCATGGAGTGATACTCCCCCCCATTTGGCACTAATCTGGCCTCAGCAGAAATGTGCCATTTGGGATGCTGCAGTCTGAGGAAGCATAGACCAGCAGCCTGGAGGAAAGCAGCAGAAGCAAGTAGCGATGATGTAGGAAAGGATGTCAAGAATTAGGGCTGTTCCTGCCAGGGAAGAGAAAACTGTGAAGATATGGAATAAGATTTTCACAGTCAAAAGCAGCAGCTGCAAAAAAGATGGGAGAGTTTAACAAGTCTGCTGGGATAGGAAGACAAATGGGATGAAATTGCAGAGGACTTCCCACCTCAAGTGCCCCCCCAGGAAGGGAAACAAAGTCTTGGCAGGATCGTGCTGGTCACCGCACCAGAGACGTTTCATGGACGCATTGGAGAAACACCTCTCAAGGGCAACAAGTGTGCACTGTGAAGTGAATGAGAGGTGGCATGGCAGATCTCCGAAGTGTCACCATGTAACACTGCTATCTCTCCAAACCCCTGCAAGCAAGAATACGACCCTGGTTAGGGTGGAGGTCACTACCATTTCTCTCTTGCTGCTACCAGAAGAAAGTCAAGTGCCGTGGTTTCACTTTCAAAGACGAAGAAATTGGGGCACATATTACTGTTTGGATGAAAATTTGGCATTTGGTTGAGCACAGAGTTGGGCAAGAAGGCTGGTGCACTCTCCTCCAGAGCATGCAATCCCATCATCAGGGATCTGATGGAGCCGTTGCTTGGCTGAAATATGCTTTATGATAAAATAATCAAGATTAGAGCCAGGGCTCATTTTTGTGTCTATGTTATGTTGTTCAGGGAAATAGTTAAAAACCCATTATGTTTCATTTATAGAATAGTTTAGAAAAAGTTTAATCCCTTTCATGAGGCGCATGCATAAGAGAAACATAAGATTTTATTGCATCTCATTTGGCTGCAAAGTTGATGGATCCTTCTTACTCTCCAAGGGGATCTTTTCTCTCCTGTAAATTTCTTTCTGGAGTTACACACTGCAGAAGGTAATGGATTTGACTGCTATGCCACAGGGATGAGGGCAGTTAAAACAATAGACTTTTCTGATCTGTAGATGAGAAGGCTGAAGAAGCTTTGACCTCCTTCAAAAAAAATCTCATGTGGACAGAAACTGGAAGCTATTTCTAAAACATCCTTTGAAAGCATTTTGAAATCCCTTGATGAAAAATACCCCATGGCAGTGACTATTATTAGTACCTGCCTGTGCTGTATCAGCAAGAGTGCAGCCAGCGGAACAACGGATGAAACTGTCTCACATCACACCTGGGCACTGTGTCTGGTTTTAGTCCCCAAGTATCAAGACAGACACTGAAAAACTGTGGAGAGCCCAGCAGAGCTGGGGTAGTAAATGCACTGAGACGGGTGTGGGATTGGAGACCTCGGCACGTGAGGAAAGGCTGCAGGGATTGGGTTCATTCAGCCTAGAAAAGTGAGGGCTTGGGGGGATTTCATCCCAGTCTTTCAGTAGTGGAAATGTAGAGATGGTGAAGGCACTGTCTTCATTAGGATGTACTGTGATGGACAGTCAAGTTGTTTCAGTCCAAATTTTGTCTCCAGACACAAGAAAAACTTCTCCACTGTTAGACCAGCTAGAGGCTGGGATAGGCTGCCCAGAGGTGTAGCA
Organism: Thinocorus orbignyianus; assembly: GCA_013400375.1. Taxonomy (NCBI): domain Eukaryota; kingdom Metazoa; phylum Chordata; class Aves; order Ciconiiformes; family Thinocoridae; genus Thinocorus; species Thinocorus orbignyianus. The sequence goes on along the minus strand of VXBW01007289.1, from coordinate 100,098 downwards.
AAACTTCCCTCAATGGAAAGAAATATGCAGGACTCCACTTAGCAATATCCTCAATTGCCTGAACTAAGGCCCTGCTTCCAACAGGCATTGGCCCAGCTGCTCTCTTTGGCCCCAGCCAGGCTGGGCTTTCCCAAAGTTTTTGTTTCTCTCAGTACAGTGAGTTGCTGGAGATTCAGAGGCCGGGTCTTCACAAGGCTGTCTGTTGCTCTGCTGTATCTTTCCTCCTACGGAGATAACAGCTTCATGGTAGCAACAGTTGGCAGCAAAAGGGCATCCTTCCCATCCCAGCAGCTACACCCATGCAAAGCAGCTGTATACAGCACAGACACAGGAGCTGCACCTCCCATTTCAGCATACACCTCCCTGCTACTGGGGGCAGAGCAGCACCAGTGCTGGGGCTGCACTGGTGTGTTCCCAGAAAGGACTAGCGATGGCACACACCAGCCACATGAGGTGCCAGGGCCTGGATGCCAGGTGCTCGCCAATGGCAAAAGCAACTCAGCAACGGAAAGTGAATACCACGAATTTCAAAAGGTCTTCACTGGCCCAACTCTGCTCTGGCTGGAGTCAGCTGGCGGGGGGGGCGGAGAGCCGGAAATGTGGACATTGTCTTTTTGTTTTTTCCAGGCCAACGTTTTAGTCCCTCACCTTCTGACTTCACTTTGGAACACTGCTTAGTTATAAAATAAGATAAATCCAGCCTGAGATTTTTTTCTCAGATAAGATGAATTCAGCTAAAAGAAACTCTAGTCATGGAAAAGCTCATATGTCAAAAAAATAGAACCTAGCAGTTTTTAAAAGGGGAAGAAAAAAAAAAAGAAACAAAACAAAAGAGCAAAAATCAGCAGCTTGGCTCCTATTCCTTTTTCAACAAACAAAATAATCTTGTAAAATCAACTGGCTGATCAGATAAATGAAACTTCTGCTTGGGGTTAGAAAACACAGACATTTGTCTTTGGAAACAATTTGAGTGCATCTTCTTCATCTCTGGTTTTGTTCCACTGTGCAGTCTGCCAGCAGCATCCTTCCACAGCCTCTCCGCAGGTTACAGCCGCTGAGATCTGACTCCCTCACTGCTTTCTTGAGCAGTTCCATATTCCCTTAAGAATGTGAAGTTTGATCCATCTCCTGTTTACTTCAGTGGGAGCTTGGTCACACACCGAGGTATTTTATCAAGTGAAAATCAATACCCTCACAGGGGTAGGATGCCACGTGTGTAGCCCAGTGGGTCCCCTCTGTCTGCCAGGCCAAAACAGCACACAGACCAGGCTGGGGACCATCCTGCCACCATGGGAGGTGCTGTGGAGGATGCTCACATCTGTCCTGCCACCCCCAGCTTTGGTAGGGTGACGGCTCCAGCTGCTGTCTCAGGCCCACCCTGCTGAAACCCTTCAGACTTTTGTCACCACCTTTTACACAACCAGGAGTGTATCCTTAACAATTTCCCTGCAATGCCACTTGCAGTGGAGCTTTGGGGAAACCTTTCCTTTCCATCTCACCCTTTGTAGGGTGAGAGGAGGTTCAGCTTTTAGCCCCAAGCTCCCACCTCAGACCAAGTGAAGTAATTTTTGCACGAGTTGCGACACACCAAGAGGCAGGAGGTTCTGTGCCACAGCTGGAGGTGCACCACCCCTTTACTTCGAACATTCGCTTATGGGCTTTGTCAACCAAAAAATGCTGTTGCCACTTTTTACTGTAGTTTGTGTGAGAAAGTGGTAGGCAAAGATCTCACTACATTATTTTTTTTTTAAGATTTTTTTTAAAAAAAACGATGTTGTAAAGGGACTGTTGGAAAAGGGGTTTTGGATGTGGCCACAAAGTTCATGGCAAAGTGGAGAAAGGAAAGGCTTTGGCTGATGTTTTAAAAGCAGTATCGACTACTGCTGAGCATTTAGGGACTCTGTCAGGAAGTGTAGTAACAGGACAAGGGGTAACGGTTTTAAATTGGAAGAGGGGAGATTTAGATTAGACATCAGGAAGAAATTCTTCACTGTGAGGGTGGTGAGGCACTGGAACAGGTTGCCCAGAGAAGCTGTGGATGCCCCATCCTTGGAAGTGTTCAAGGCCAGGCTGGATGGGGCTTTGAGCAACCTGCTCTAGTGGGAGGTGTCCCTGCCCGTGGCAGGGGGTTGGAACTCGATGATTTTTAAGGTCCTTTCCAACTCTGACCATTCTCCGATTCTATGATTTTGGGGCTGGCAGCCCCGCCGGGGCACCCCGCTTCCCCCGGCCGGCAGCTGGGCCCGGCGGGAGCGGAGGGAAGCGCCACACTGACACCTAGTGTCGGCCAGACCTCCCCCTCCCCAAAACAGCTCCTCTCAGAAACCAGTTAAAAAACACTGAGGAAAAAAAACCCCAACCTCTCCTTCTTTCCAGAACGCTTGGAAACGAGCGTCGCTGAAGGCAGCGGGGCCGAGGACAGGGCTGTCCCCGTCACCAGCACAGGGCAACGGCTGCGACCTGCCTTTGAGGGGGTGGGAGGCAGGAGAGGAAGAGAGGTGACAGCAGCAGGAGGGTCCCGTTTTCACATCCACTCCTGTGCAGCGGTGGGAACACATCCCTGACCGACAGCTCTTCTCTCTCCATCTCGTATAAACGATCTGCTTCCCTGCAAGCAGAATCCTAAGAGACTCCACTAGAGTTCACCCTCTCCTGTGAGCCAAGACAGTTTGTCCAAAAGCCTCGCTGATGACAAGAGACTTCGCCTGCTTTTAGCGGGAAAGGCCCTTCCCTCTGGACTGGGAGTCCTGAGGCCGCCTGACGACCACCTGCCCCAAGGAGGACACCCACCTCTCCCAGGGCTCTGGCTGCAACTGCTGAGGAGGAACCCTCCCAACCCACATTTGTCCTGGCCTTCGTGAGCAGGTTAACCTTCTGGTTAACGTTTTCCCTACTCTTTGTATAAATATGCTTATACATTTTCTGAGGTTTGGGGTGGTCTTTGTTTAGGGTTTCATGTTTTTTTTTGCTTTCTCAGGGTTTTTGGGTTTTTTAGGTGAACATGAGAATACCCTTGTAGCTTCCACAGAGCACATATTTACGCCTGCCACAATGTATTTCTTATCCACTTTCCTGGAATTATTTTCCCCATACAAACTCAGTGCTTTGGAGTTGGGTTGGAAATGCACAAGCACAAGCATATGTCAGTAACGCATCCTGTTGCCCTGCCACCAGGGATCTTCCCCAACGGATGAAATGCTGAGACTAAGCACCCAAGATAAGTGCTTATATACAGTGTATGTCAGAACAGCCTGAAAGCAGCAATTGCTTATACCTCAGCCCTGCAAAAAGAAAGCCATTCCTTAGAGTGCATAAAGTGTTATTTCTCCCTGAAAGCAGCTGTGACACCAGTCAGCATTTCCAGACCAGCCACTATAAACCCAGACATCTTACTGACAGGTTATTTGTAACACTGGCTGACTGGACTGTGACCACAAAGGAAAAAAGATTTTTATCATAAAAAATACGCACAATCTCAACACTGGTGAAACACAGAATCATAGAATGGTTAGAGTTGGAAGGGACCTTGAAGATCATCAAGTTCCTGCCATGGGCAGGGACAACCACCACTAGAGCAGGTTGCTCCAAGCCCCATCCAGCCTGGCCTTGAACACTTCCAGGGATGGGGCATCAAAACTTCCCTGGGCAACCTGTTCCAGTGCTTCACCACCCTCACAGGAAAGAACTTCTTCCTAAGATCTCATCTACATCTCCCGTCTTCCCATTTAAAACCATTACCCCTTGGTTCTGTTACTGCACTTTCTGACAGAGTTCCTCTCCAGCTCTCCTGTAGGCTCCCTTCAGATACTGGAAGGATTCACCATGGTTGAGCTTAAAGGCTCACTTTTCAAATCTTCATAAGAATTCCTAGAGACAAATCCAAAGTCGTTTAAGTACGTAAGTATCAGCTGACACATCCCAGGGGACACCTTCCCCTACCCACCTGTGCAGCCGGCAGCTCAAACCTCTGTGGCCCCAAGATGTTCATACTCTGCTTTGTGCTGCAAGAGTTCAGCACAAAAATAATATAAACACCTTTTACCAAAGAAGGAACTTCATCCAAGAGCACTGCTGGTTTCAGGCTTGTAAAGTTGCAGTCACAGGCTCAGGAAAATCATTTCTTACTGTTTTCAGACTTGCTAGAGAAAAAAAAAAAACAAACTGAGAATTTTAGTTTCAGAGAGTTCCCAGTTTAACGCCTAACACAATGTTTTATTCTTCTTGTCATTTCGGTCTTTGTCACACACAGAGCTAACACTGTTATCAATGAAGTCTAAAGTTTCTTTACCAGCTTCACTCAGCAGGATTTGAGGCCCTGGATAATTTTGTAATGGGATTTAAATAAAACTACTTGAATTAGGATATTTTTTGTTTAAAAGCAGTAATCACATAACTTTAGTTTCACAAGCTTTGAAAAGAGTACATAGAACTGTTTGTGGGGAATACATATTTATCTTAATATCAATAGAGCACACAGGGCTGAGGTAAAGACATGCTTCTCTCAAATCCACTGAGAGCCAAACACATTGCCTTAGAAAACTGGGGGGGTGCGGTGGGGATCCATCTGTCACTACCTGTAACTTGAAAGTATCAGTATAGGATTCTCACCCAGCTCCCAAACGGGACAGCAAAACAGTTGCTGACATTAAATTGGAAAAGCAAACATTTTTCCCCTCATCTGTGCGCATTCTTCTCATTTCCCTGCCCTTTCCCAAGAGATCCAAGCCTCCACACCAACCACCCCCAACCAACCAACACAAGTAAACTGACACAATCTCTTCCTTAAAGCTACCACTACCATGGCATTTTTGTTCCTGGGATACAAGCAATGAGAGAGATGCCTCAGACGCTGCTGTTGGGGGATGCATGTACCAAAGAGGTACCAGTGGCGACAGGAAGAAGCCAACGCTGAGTTTTCAACTAACGGTGGAATAAAATAATCCCCAGATGACTCCAAGCATCTGGAAGTCGTCTGCTGTATGCATGGACAAACTGCTTTCAGAATTAGACAAAATCAAGTAAACCCCCCAAAAAAAGAAATTTAAAAAATATTTAAAAAAAAATTCAAGACAATTAGAACAGAGGCAATAGATTCTGCATTTCTGAAAGAATAAAGTCAGTTCCTCCCAACGGACCAATTCCAAATTGTGTTTTGCAACCATCTATTGACAGGGCCATCTGGCAGCACTGCGGGCCCCAAACCAAAACATCGGGCAGCTTCAGGGTGCACTAAACTGGTTCCCAAAATCCACCTTTTCTTCACACTGAAGATCTTTTTGGAGGCGAGCTTCAAGGGTTAGTTTCAGAAAGATTCTCACACAAGTAGGAAGGCAAAAGGTCACAAGAGACTTTTAAGTTTTCCATCAACGTAATAGTTGGGGCAATTTTTGAGAGTGGCTGAGATGCCAGTTAGCACACTGACCCTCAGCCTGAGGAAATGACAACTGCGAACCACAGCGACTGATGCCATTTGAAAGCAAAGCTCCCTTTGATGACAGGAAAACATTTCTCCTGAGGGAATAAGGCAAAAAGGACAAATATGAAGTGCAAAATCCCTGCACCAACCACCAAAGTGACACGCCAAGGTACCAGGAGACTCTGTGCGCAGGTGTCAAATGGAACCCCCCCCTTCAAAATTCCCGAGTAAAGCCTGCAGCAATATCCAGAACCCCCGAGACACAGCAATGAGCCCATCAGGGAAATAGCAGGGTGAGCTGTAAAAAAACTTGGGCAAACTCAGCATTTCCAGAGGCTCCAAGAAGAGACTGTACCGGGGTTAAGAGCCCAGGTCAAATAATAACACTGATGAAAGCCACTCAAGCCAGGACTTTTTAAATAAAGCTATGAACTGATAGAAGTCAAGAGTTGAAGGAGCTCCAGGTACCTCCCACCAGGCTGTGAGTGCTCAGTCTCAGACAGGGAGGAGTGGTGGCACCGATGCCCCCAGAGACACGGACACTACTCAAAACTGCGCTCTCTGCAGGTTCTGCTGATCTAAGCAGTGGAAAACCTCCTGCTCCATTTCAAGGTCAACAAGAATTCAGTAGACAGTACTTTAAAAGCACTTTTTTAAACATGGTATTTGAAATAAAACCCCAAAATAATCCATAGAGCTCTACTGTGAACACAAGAACAGAGAAACATCGTATTTTAATCAGCATTTTCACACATTGGACACATCTCTACAACGTCAAAATTTTTAAATGAGAATCGTGTCCCTAGCTAGATTTATTGCACCAGAAGAGTGGGCAAAGTTCAGCCATCTTACGCAGAGAAGAAACCTCCACAAAAGCAAACAGAACTGTGGACTCTAAATATTGAATATCATCTAAGACAGACACCCTTTGTCCCAAAATGCTATATTCAAATGTATATTTAAGTGAGAATAAGATGTGGTAGAGCCAAAATAATGACAGTCTAGTCTTGAGTGAAGATCACTTTTCAGGAGATACTTTGCTTTTCCTTCTGACACATTTTAAACTGATGCACCAGGAAACTGAGCACTGAAGTCAACTCTCTCCAACCCCACCAAAAGAGGGAAAAAAAAAAGTTGGATTTTCAAAGTCAGGTATTGTCTGCTTTCAAACAAATGGGGTTTGTTGTTGTTGTTTGGTTGGTTTTTGTTTGGGGTTTTTTTTTGGGGTGGTGGGGTTGTTTGGTTTGTTTGTTTGTTTTACAACAATACCTTCTAAGTTAGAGAAGACTTCACAAAGCTTTAAATTCCTCAGAGCAGGCTTCTGCGCTGTCACTGCTGGTTATTATTAGTAGGCACAGAAATTCCCATTTTAATTAAAAACTTTATTTTGAAATACATTACACAGTTTACATGTGCAGTGCTTTCACTGTAAGATACTCCATAACATTGTGCTGAGCAGAAGGGCTGACCCATCTCCTTGAAACTCTTCCAGTTACGCTTTGTTTCTATTAAACCTGTTTCACAGAGCTAAGATGCAACTGAAGCATTTGTATTCAGAGCTAATTACTACGTTTACCTTGGGGAGAAAGTAGATACTTAACTGTTGCAACTCACCATGTGTCTCAATAATCACGTTAAGCATTTGGCATAAGACTGAAAGAAACCTGAGCCCTAATTAAACTTGTATTCACCGAAGATGCAAAAGAAGAAAATTAGTCTTCATAATCAAACTGCTTTTTTTTTTTTTAAATAAGGCACAGTCAGACAAATATATATGAAGACTGGCTACCAACTCAGTTTCACCTACGCAGCCTTTGTGCCACTCTGTCAAAAGCAACCTGGACGTTGTTCTCCCTGTCTGCTGCCGAGACTTTTCAAGAACAAGGCAGAGCGAGAAGGCAACTGAAAGAAGGGAGATGCAAAGGAGTTGGGTGTTGGGGATGGATCCTGAACATCTGCAAAGTAGTTCATTTTGTAAATGGAGCATTCACCCGCTCTTATTAAAACGGTGGCCAGCTGTGCCAAAAGGAACAGAAGTGGCGCAGGCAGCGTCTGTTTGCCAAAGGGCACTCTAATAGGAGTGACCAAGACTTCACATGCAGCAATTCCCATGACTTTCAAGGATAATCTGAATTGAATTCGGAAATTTCCCTCTGGCACTCAGAAAAGCTGAATGTACCAGGAGGCTGCTTGACAGCAGGTGAAGTGTCAGGGAATGAAATCTCCATTTAGATAATGAGCCAGCACTGCCATCCTACTTTGCATTTCTTGTTATAACGAAAGGAAGTCTTCAGGAATGACAAATAATTACAACATTATTTTGGCTGGGAGAAAAGTTCAAGAACTCTTAAGATATGATGATGTTTAAAGAACATGAAACAGTTCTACCCACAGTCAAAAAATAAAAATTAAAAAGAGAAATCTTACCTTCCCCTCCCAATTAAATCTTTGAGGAATAATTGCTGAGCTTAGCACTGTATGGCTTCTGTGGCCTATGGATGCTTGAGAGAAATTCTAAGAATTAAAATTTTCAAGCTACTGTTTAAGTAATTTCAAATAAAAATACTGCATCTATTTCACTTTAATAATCAAACAGCATAAAAATCATTAAAAGTGTAATTCTGATACAAATTTGTATCACATACTAAAAGATACTATTTTATAGATAATTGTAAAACAAAAAGAATTAGAATATACAAAAGGTTCTTAAACTTCTTTTGCACAGCAGAATTCATAGTGGATGTTTAAGATTTAAAAAAAAGTCTGTAAATGAAGTAGTCAGAACAAATGTTGAATATAAAATACATTTGAAAGTATTTTACAGAATGGCTGAACTATCAAGCGTAAGAACTAAGGAGAAAAGATGTCAGTGACAAGCAGCCACGTACAGAACACAAAGCAATAAGTTTAAATCAGACTATTTTGGTTTGTGTAGCCCTTTATTAGCAACTAAAATAGAAGGTATCTGTTGTACATCACGGGTAGTAACTGACTATACTGGAGGTTTATTATATTCTAATACAGGATCATTTATAAATGCGTTGTCTTCCTTTTTGTTTTTTCTTTTATTAAAAAGCTTCCGCCCCTGTTTCTGTTTACAACTTGCAAAACTATTCTGAAAGCTGAGTACATGTGCACAGGTCTGCAGAGAGTGCAAATTCAGGATATGGTAAATGCTTTACGTGTTGTGTGTGTCAGGACTGTCTGCCACCATGCCGGCACAGCCACTACCTTTTTTTTTTTCTTCTTTAAAAAAAAAAAAGAAAGAAAAAAAAAGAAAAATCACAAAATGTTTCGATACCAGCCTTCCTTCCCTTGTCCTAAACAAGAAAGCATTTTTAAATGAGTTGAAACTAAGGAAGGACTACACCTACTAGAAAAGAAGAGAGTTCTATTAGTTTGAGGTTTCAGTATACCCAAAGAGCAGGGACTGTATCTCTGTAAGCGCGAGGCTGGGACCCCGTATGGAGAGTGTGCAGGTGCCATCCCTGAGCAGTCAGCAGTTCAGTGGACCATGAGTGCTCCAGCTGCGTAACTCACTGAGCTGTCTTGCCAGTTTCGACACTGGCTTGACTGAGCGTAATTCAAAAATGAGAAGCTCATATTCATTCCATTCTTCTGGAGCTCATTGATAGCCTGAAGAGAGAAGGAGGAAAAAATAAAAAAGAAGCTGTTTTAGAAGAAGTATCACTGAAATGATGACATTTTCTAGATCTCTGTCCTCTCCCCGCAACGGTCCTTGCACCATCTCCCACTAATATCATAGAATCATAGAATGGTCAGAGTTGGAAGGGACCTTAAAGATCATCGAGTTCCAACCCCCTGCCATGGGCAGGGACACCTCCCACTAGACCAGGTTGCTCAAAGCCCCATCCAGCCTGGCCTTGGACACTTCCAGGGATGGGGCATCCACAACTTCTCTGGGCAACCTGTTCCAGTGCCTCACCACCCTCACAGTAAAGAGCTTCTTCCTAATATCTAGTCTAAATCTCCCCTCTTCCCATTTAAAACCATTACCCCTTGTTCTGTCACTACACTTCCTGACAGACAGTCCCTCCCCAGCTCTCCTGTAGGCTCCCTTCAGATACTGGAAACATATATAAGCACCTCCAAGTAATTTGTGGACCTAACTTACTTCTGTGCTGTTTCACTCACTGATGCTCCCCCCCACTGCACTACGTGCATCCATGCAGTTCCATGAGGCAACACTGAAATACCTTTCAGAATACATCTTTTAGAAACAATGCTTTCAGTTCCAAAGGGAATTCATACAGGATCACAGATGTAACAGAAAAATACCCAACACCGTCAACACTTTTTAGAGTGTGTGTCTTCCATTAAGGAAAAAGAACGTACCAAGATAATTTTAAGTGTGACAACTGGCAAAAGTGAATGAATAGAATTTAGCTCAGATTCACTGCAAAACTCATCATTATCTGAGGTTGAGTTGGATATTTTTGCAGTTGTCATAGCACTGAATTTTGCTACATGCATCCCCAAGACTGAAACTGCGCTCACAAACTTTTCTAGTCTCCGCTGTAAAAGGTTCCTCTGTGTTCTCCACATAGACTACATTTCCAGCAAATTATGTTTTCTCTTTTGAAAAGGTTAACATGCTTCCCATTTCAGATCTAAATTACAATGAAACTGTGAGATTCACTCAAGCAATACGACAAGTCTGCAGCACTCCAGCAGTGCTGTAAAGCAGCTGGGACTCATTTTAGACACCCAAGTTAAGCCAGGTTTATGTCTGCACGGCATCACCAAAGCAGAATAGGGTAACTAGAAAGTACCCGTTAATCTGAATTCTAATTGCCATTGATTTAGGAGTTAACGGAGCACTGCACTAATACTTACAAAGGCAAACTTTCGTCATCTTTGCAAAACTCAAAAACGCTGCCAGACATCACAAGGCACTCACAATAGCTAGCTAATAACAATACAGAAAAATATTTTTGTATTTTAATATTACATTTTTGTAAGTACTCATTCAAAACAGTCAGTATGTACTTCTTCAAGGAGATGGATTTGTTTGTTTGTTTAGGGCCAAAAGAAACTCAATGATTGCATTTCATTGACATTCAAAAGGAACGTGGTACCTCGTCTCCCTCAGGGAACTGAAAACCCTCAGCCGTTGCCTATATGCAAAACATGGGAATTGGAGACCAAATTGAGAACACTTGGAAAAATAAATTAATCCAAGACTTGCCATTTTAGAACTAACAGCAAGATTGTGTTTAAACGAATGGAAGCCTTTTGCTTAAAGTTACACTTTTCAACAAATCAGTTACTTACGTTTAATAATACGCCAATAGGATGTCTTCCACATATTGTATTATGATATTTCTTCAAATAATTGCTAAAGGATACAGGATCTAGCTGCTCTATAATGCTCATACCCTGAAAAAGAACCAGTAGCAATGATTACACATTCATAAGCAGGTGTTTGTACATCACCTATTCACAACAACACAGAATACTTCAGGAGCAAAACACCTCTATCAAGGGTATCAAGGCAATCAATCTCAGCACGCGAGCTCTAGCTTGTAGTCATCTTGTTGCCATCCCTCGCCAAGCTAAAAGTGCAGGAGCTCTTCCAAAGCTAAAGCTGCACAGATCTGTGAGGCTATCTTTGCAGATGCCGTTGAAGCTCATGTTAAAAAAGCTCCTCCCAGGGACTAGCCGATCCCCACCTCCAAGGGCGCTCTACTTCCATAGGATTTCATAGAGCAATAACGAGACAAATTTACTAAAAGGGCCCAGCAGAAAGAAGTCTGGCCTCCATCGCCTTTTCCTGGTAACAGAGCTCAGAGCTGAGCACTTGCCTGGGACTTCTGGGTGCCCAAAAGCCCTAGGCAAACCATCCATATGCACACATGCAATTCAAGCACGCAGGAAGTGTCACGTTTCCTAGACACATCAGGCTCACAAGGCAGTTGATCTGGGCACAGGTTGGCCACCGGCTCAGAGCACAGAAAGCAGATACATAACATCTCTAAAGCACTGGAAAGTTGGTGCAAGACAGAAACAAACGGGCCAGGAGATGATGCTTCCACTTCACATGAGACAGTCAAATATATACCTCCTTTTCTCTACCCAGCGAGACCCACGATCCCATGGAGTCCTATTATGAAAACCAGCAAACGTACGGAATCCAGAACCTTCCACATACACAAACATTTGCATTCTTAAAAGTAAAAAGAACCCCGCAACTCCAGATGCAGCCTACTCCTACCCCATCCCACTGAGGAGATCAAATACAATGGAAGTAATTTAAATCAAGTCTAAATCAATTACTGTCTGGGTTTTATCATGGTTTTGCTATTTTGCCTGTACTAGACTCCATCCTCATCTGAAAATGATTAATTCACCAGGTAAATGAGCTCCAGACACTCACTAATTCAAGTACGACACAAGGCTCTGCTTCTTACATGTAGCTAATGAAACAGGAAGGGTTTCCCTAGAGACTGTGCATGGGAACAGCAGGGGGCTGATGAGAGAAAGGGAGAGGATTTCTCCCAAGGTTTCTGCAGTTGTCCCATCCCCTTCCCCTCCTTTAGGGAAAGTGTGGGTGATAAAAGGAGAAATCACGCTGCAGGAAGCAGCCAGCCTGCCTGAAGTCTCCACCTCAAGAGTGAAACCTTGTGAATGCTCTGCAAGGGCGTGGGTTGATCTGGCAGATACACTAATTATTCAGACTGGATCATGGCTTACAATGGAGGAGCTGGAGATTCCCAGGAGAGCCAGGGAGGATCAGAAAACGGCAGCTCTAACCACCACCTTTGCATACTTTTAATTAAAAGCAGACATGTGATGAATTCATAAAGAAATAAATTTTATGGAAAAATAAACCCAAACTATGCTGACCAATCGCTGGCAAGAGCTCAGTTCTTCCAGGGTCATGGAGAGGGTTTTTGGGCCCCTGGCTGGTAATTACAGCTGTTACTCAATCCAGGCCTACAGAACCTAAACGAACGCCAAAAAGCAAAGGTAGCTATTCTCTGACTAGCAGTGATTACACAGATACCACTGCATTTCTGAAGTTTAAGCAGCACATTTTTGAACCATTCATTTACTCCTAAATTGCACATGTCAATATACAGCTAAAGAAAGCAGAACCAAACCTAACTATGTACTCAAGTGAAACTAAATCTCCATAAGGCACTTACTCAGATACCGAACAGCTCCTAAGAATGCGTTTTATACGTTTGTAAACCCTCTCATGGCTTTTTAAAAAATGAAAATGGCCGCTCTATTGAGAGACTGGTTTTATAGCTGTAAGTCACTGGAACATACTGGGCAGAGGCATTTGAGCATTTGTCTCAAACAAATGGACATGGATTTATCAGAATGCTTAGTAAGCTCATTTCAGTGCATGGTTCAGCACTGCGAAACATTTACGGCTATGCAATTCATCCCAGCAAATGCTAACAGAGCTCAATACATCCCAGACTGGAGAAAATCCATAGGAAAGGGGTATTAATGCATATCCTATAAGCATTCAGCTGTACTGAACTATTCAGTCTTTTGGATTTAAAAACCGCTGTGGAAGAGGAGCAAAGACTACCAAGCTTGTTTCTCAGTCTAGAGTGGTGTTGAGGAACAAAGGAAACCTTTTTATCAGGTTGTGTTTTATTGTCTAAAAAGCAAAAGTGCGAAGCCAATCCTTTTCAGTACTCAAAACAACCCAGCCAGGCATGGTTTAGAACAGAGTTAAAATACACGACAAAACCCATGTGATAAAAAAGCAAACCACCACGTAGTTCTGCAGTTTATCACACGGTTATTATGGCATCACACAGAAACACAGAATATCTCGGTTAACCAGACACTGTAAATGTCATCTACAGTATCCTAGCACAGCACACTTAATATGATGAAAAGCAATTATAACCTTAAATACCATTCCCTAAAGGATTAAGTATCTACAATCTTATAAAAAGATACCCAAAACAAACTCCCATCACACAGATGTTTGTTTCATACTATAATCCCAATAATCCTTTGGCTGGTCAAGTCTAAGTTTGCAATCAGTTACATCAACTGCTTCTCCACGCTTAAAAATTATAAGCTATTAGCACACTTATGGAAGTAGAAACAAACTTAGTCTTAGCACTAACCAGTCCAACTATCTCTGCATGTGTGACTCACTCAAAGATAAATAACCAACAGGAAAAACTACTGGCTGGGCACAGCAGAGCGAGTGGGGAGCTGGGCACCCAGGCAGAAAGGTGTGCCCTTGCACTGTGAAGCTCTTGCACTAAGCAGCCTTCCCAGGCTGGAGCACTGGAAGGTGCTGGCACACCACAGCAGCACTGCAGCAGCCTCCAGAATCCATCAGTTCCTTAGAGCCACCTGAGAAGCCCCCAGTGCTGCGCACAGGTCCCGCACAACTGCTGGCTGCTGCTGCCCAGCTCTCCTCAGCGCCTGCGTTACCCTCCCCCTTCAGCTTTCAAGGCAACAGAATCCTCCTGTTGACTCAATGAGGCACACGGTTTCACAAACAGATATAAAATGAGCAATCTGGCAATGAAGGTTGAAGCAAGCGTCTGCATTTGCTGGCTAGCCATAATCAAAACATAATTATTCTTCAGAGCCTTACAGAAATCCTCCCTGCTATTATTTAAAAGGATGGCAGGTATCAGGTTATGATATACCAACTACTGCACATCAGCTGCTCAATTACATCTCTTCATTTGAGGAATCTTCCCTCAGGTACCCCTATTTACCATGGGGCTGTTTGCTGTCACAAGGTGGGTAACGGAGGTCACATTAGGAGTTGCCATGGAGAAAATGATGTCTGCCCAGCAGTATTTACTGTTCTGTATCTTTTCTTTTCCTTAATGCTGAGTCTAAGGGCTCTAACTTAAAATCACAGCAAATAGAATTTCTCACAGTGGTTACCAGGTTAGCAAATCTCCAATGCCCAAAGTGTTTAGTGCTGCTCATGCACTAGCCAGGAAAAAAATAAATGACTATGCACCCGTACTTAAGGTCCAATCTAAATAAGGAAGAGACCATTGTCCTCCCACAAGGGCAGTTCTAAGGAAAAGCAACTTCATCTCAGAATCATAAAATCATCCAGGCCGGAAGGGACCTCCAAAGGTCATCTAGTCTAACCTCCCCACAGACGCAGGGACACTCCCAACTAGACCAGGTTGCCCAGGGCCTCATCAGCCTCACCTCAAATATCTCCAGGGAAGGGGCCTCAACCACCTCCCTGGGCAACCTGTTCCAGTGTTCCACCACTCGTCTTAACCCAGACTATCTTCCTGCTTAAAAAGTGCTTTCCTACTTAGGTCCAATAAATTACTGGCCCGGTAACATCAGACCTTCGATGGCTTTAGTACAGTTTTGTCTGTATTATAAATGCTATTTTCTCTCTGGAGATGCCTTGTGCTTGTAACAATACAATTTTCTTTAGTAGGCCAGACATTAAAAAATTCAATACTTAGATAAGGAAACAAGAAGGGGGCACACAAAACTGAATAAACTTCTTCCAAAGTTGGAGAAACATGACAGGAAGATCTTTTGTGGCACCGTGGAGAGCATCCCAAGTGTACCCACAATACTCCTAAAGAAATTTCTGAAATTCACCAAAAGCAAAACCTACCCTGTACAGAGTTTGAATACGGAGTCACGTGTTTGCATATGGCATGACATAAACAGTCAAAAAATAACCACAGTACACTGCTACGCAGCATGCTTAGTTTTCCAGTTAAACTTATGACTGGAGAAGTATTTTCATAGTTATTAAACAGTAGATGTCATTTTCAGTGTTACAAAAAATATGTCATCTCCTTTTGGCTGAATAACTACCAAAAGAAAGAGCTGGTGCAGCAACATATTCACTAAAAGTAATTAAGTCCCAAAGTCCAGTCCTTCAACAGACTTTCACCACAGGAATTAACAAGGGGAAACTAAAGTTTGCTACCGCACCTCCATCTGCCCTCCTGCAAAAACACTCAGAGGTGCAAATTCTGGGACTCTGTAGAAAAAGACTTGCCTTCATAGAGAAACCTCTCAACTGACACAAGAGTTATTAAAAATGGGATAAGTAGAATGAAGGCAAACTATTTACTGTTTCCATTCCAGTGATTAATAGTGGAAAAACAAAGAGGTTAATATGGATAGACAAAGCGAAAAAATCCAGAGATCCCTCCAGCAGATAGGATTTATTCCTTCAAGACAAGGAAAATAATTAACAGGCCCTGAATAACAACAGTTCTCTCTAACAGATTTTACAGAAATTGCAGAAAGAATCCAAACTGGTTTAAAACAAATCGTTAGGTTATGCATTTCCAGAAGAATTACTTCTATTCTGTGCCTTAAGTATAGTCTTGAATGTTAACCCAATTTTTTCATTTAACAAGAAACCCTTGGCTCCTGTGACTGCAAAGAAAATGCAACATAATTAGCATCGTGATCTTTATGTATTTCACATTCCTTTCAGCCGTTTGCCAAACTCAGAATGAAGCATGGTTTACTACTTTTTCCCACCACGTATGACAGAGTAAGGTAGGGAGGGGAAGTGGAAGACCACTCCCAAGGAAACGGTGACCTTGGTTTTCCTGACCAGCACAATTCCCTGCAGCCTTGCCTCCTCAAAATGGCTGTTGCTGAAACCGTTAACGTAATCACGATGCTGTTTCAATAAGCAGGAAGCAGAGCTATCAAGCCTGAACTACTACAATACTTGATTCATAATTCTTATTGCTTCTTGAAAAAGAGAGTATGTGTATCACGCTAGGCAAACATGCATCTATTCTCATAAATTATGCTGATTAGATTATACCCACCACATACCATGTGCAGTCAGCAAAATGGAGGACACTAGCTAAAATCAACAGCTAAGTTCTTACTGTGATAAACAAAGTATACATTCAATAAAATAGCTAGCCTACAATATTTTGTTAGAGAAATTTCTAACGTGTTCAAAGAAATGTAATGTACAGGAGAAATTTGTTAGTTAGTTCCACCAAATCTGAAAACTTACCATTTTATCTAGGTGCTCAATGGATCTATAAATTTCTCCTTGGGATTCATCATAGTAACTGTAACGGAACCTCTGACCTTGAAACAAAAATCACGTATAAAATAAAAAAGGGAAAAATTGTAGCTAAAACACTCCCTAGTACTTACTACATAATTGAAATTCTAATATTTGTAAAGTAATAATCCTTATTTATTTTATACTTTTTAGCTCCACTGAGGACATTCTAGGGCAACCAAGGCAGCAGCCCAGAAGCAAAGTAAAAAATACATGATGGGCAGCTACATTCCTAAAGAAAAGCCTGCTGTCTCGAACTGACACTGCAGTGTCACTCATTAATTGCCTGTTATTGCCTTGGAATCCAATTCTATAAGTTAAAAAGTAAAGCAACATTTCATTTCGCTATCCCTCTTGACAAAGTCAGCCCTGGAGTCAGGCTACTTCTGCTGGCACAACAATATCCACAGTAAATGAAGGTTAAAGGAAAAGTTCATCGTAATTCACTGAATGGTTCTAGATGGTTCATTAGCCACAACAGAACCCAGGTCATCCTTGTAGACCTCCTCCTACTTCACAATTCAAAGATGAGTAATATATGCACTTAATTATGTAAGTTGACCAAAGATGACAATGAGAAAAGGGAAGAAGGTCTGTTGTGTAACACAAAATGTATCTTTCTGAAGCAGTCCCTTTTCCAGCTATTATCACACTTCAAAGAAAAATAACGTGTTAAAGCAGGACAGAAGTCAAGGCTTCTGGAGTCTTTACAGCTCTGCCACAGAGATGAACTGGGGTAGCCCTGCTGAATTGGCATAAATACTTCATCTGCTCTCTTACCCAGCAGTAAAATGTACAAAACTTATTTCCGTCAGGGGGATGTTGCCATGTCCAGTGAATTTTTAGCTAATTAGCTATGCAAGTTGCTTTGAGGTGCTTAAAAGAAGAGTAAAAGGAGCAAGAAACTTCCGGCACTTATTTCATTGCAACAATAAAGAGATGGATATGAACCTTCACCACTTACATCCTCCACTACACTGAAAACACATTACCACATTAATATTTTTCATCTATTGTTCCAGATTGAAAAGAAAAATCCTTTTTAGCTTTACAAAAGCATTTAAGCTTTTCACAGACACATTTACCAGAAGTTAAAACGTTCACTATTCAATAAAATACATTATTTGAAAAATCACTACAACATTTTCATCATACTGTTATAATGAAGAGATGTGAAACTTACCCCAATGGCAGAAGTCAGAAGAAACCACAAAGAGGTTACTAGGATCAGCTAGGTATTTACTGAAGAGTTTTCCAAATTCCTGCTCTTTTGACTCACTCAGTGCTCCGACCAACACAGGAATAATAGTAAACTCATCCTTATGGCTTATAAGCAAAAGAAAAGAGGTTGTAATTCAAGTAACATCTGAAGTCTTTATTCGGGGCTTGCTAACTGAAATTGCAGAATGTTTTAAGAGGGCACTATTGAATTCAAGATATGGTTAAGTTGGTAAAGTCACATTAGAAGGTTGTTTTAGAACCTGAAATTACGTCAACTTTAGAAAACAAATCCCCCCCCCCAGCATTCATCTTTGCTGCAAAGTGAAACCACAAGGCAAATAAAAAGACACAATGAAACCAGCAATAAAGTAGGAAGGAAATTCTCCCAGTATAGATGCTGCACAAGTGTTGGGTAATTTTCCAACGTATATGAAAATGCTCACCAGAGCACCCAGAGATACACCGGTACTCCAGGGAAAACTACAAATACGATGGAAGAACAGTTAAAAAAAA